>JAVJIF010020888.1:0-88226 GCA_038442645.1 Agave tequilana | reverse complement strand
GGGAGCCATTGAAGAACAGAGGAGGTTCTTGGATTCTCAAGTAAAGAAGAAAGAAGAAGAAAAGGTCAAGTGCTCTGAAAATTTCAAAGAGAAGTGATGACCTTCTCTCTCAGCCCGATCAGGCTTTTTTAGGCTGATGATTGCCTAAACGACGCTTCGAAAAGAGCACAGGCTGTCGTTTCAAATTAATTTGAAACGGCGCCTAAAGCGCCTTCCCGAGAAGTGCTAATTCAGCCCCACTAAGGGCTAACTCCGCCACGAGTCAAGTGTTGACTTAGCGTGACGTTTCGATAGCTTCACTAAAATGCATAACTTAGCTCCGCTAAAAGCACAGCCCAAGCTTCGCAGAGAATCATGCTAGCCTGCGAAGCTCGTTCCTGATTCAGATAGGATTCTGTCTTTAACTTCGCATGAAGTCTAGCTCTGCCGGTCCACTTCAAATGTTCTCAAATGGAAATGGAGGAGAAGCAAATCAAATAAGCAGAAACTGAAATTTTATTGATTTAAAAGGAAGGTACATTGATACTACTACATCAAGGTTGTGCTTTGTACAACAGAATCATTTGCTCAAAAGGCATACAAGTGGTCCAATCTACTTCCAAGCCTAACCAACTGGACACAAAAGGCCTTCCTCCTACACGAGGCCATAATCCTTCGCATAATGGCAGACTTTGCCATCAAGGAGCTGGATCGTCTTTGATAAAAATTGGCAAAGGACCGGTTGCCACCATAAGGCTGGATCTTCTTTGATAAAAATTGGCAATGGAAGGATCCAAGACCTTACAGGTGACGTTCGCTTTCTCGAAGTGGATCATCTCGGATAAGCGGCTACCAGCCTCACCTCGAATGGATCATCTCGGATAAGCGACTATCAACCTCTTCTGGGAACACACATCAGCTGCCCCAGTTTGTTCCTCCTGCTTAGGATTTAAAGTTTCAACTGAAAAAGCAAGAGGCAACTTTCTTCCATCAGAGACTGGCGAACATAGCTCATTGCAATACAAACTAAAATAAGTTAGCAGTAAGTCAAAGAAAAATCTGCAAAAGAGAAATGCTAAGTCAAATTCTTTGGATGAAGCAATTTATATCCGATTCAGTTTAACAATGAATTTCAGTTTCAGTTAAAGCAGAGGTTAGCCTCGCTTGTACAGTGATGATGGGCTAGCTCAGCATAAGCTAAGTCCTAGCCTTGCCTATATGGCTAAGCCAGACTGATCCTGAGGAACGCAGTCTTGACCCCACCTTTATGGCAAGACAGGCTCAACATTGAAGAGACTAAGTCCCAAGTTTTGCCTGTGTGGCGAACTTAGCAAGCAAGCATGCAATGATCTTTCTTTGTTCAAAAGATAGCTTCGCCAGGAAGCTAGGAAACAGAGCTGAAACTCTTCTCTACAGATCAGTCAGATGCAAAATGAAGAACAAGGGAAATCAATCCCTAAGGCAGCTGTTAGAGCTAAATTAAGGGAGATAAACTCCCTAAAAGTTATCAGTTCATTGGTAAAGTCTCTGGATGACCGAGACTCACCGGTTCTTGGCCGGATAATGACCAGAGTGGGCATCCGCACTAGTTCAGAGATCTGAGTATCTCTCTCTAATAATCAAGAGAAGATATGAGCAGACCATTTCTCTTCAAAGGACCTCAGTGTCCTATTTATAGGTCTCATGGCCTGAGCGCACCGCTGCGGCTTCAAGCATATAAGCGCGAGCGAATTTAAGGCATTTATGAGCCTTGAGAAAGGGAACGGTTTCCCTCGAAAATGCGCAAGGGAGGAATGATCTCCCTCGTCAATGTGAATTTATTAGGCCAAGAGAAAGGAACGGTTTCCCTCCGAAATGCGCAAGGATCTCCCTCGATTAATACAAAAGAAGTTATTTCAACTTCGGAAAGGAAATAATCCTTCTCGTAACTGGCCAAAAGGCTGTTGGCCTCGGGAAAGGAACAGCATTCCAAAGCGAACTTATTCTGGGAGGCTCAGACGCGGAGCCACTCAGACGCGAAGCTACCCAGACGCGAAGCTGCCCAAATGCGAAGCTACCCAGAGTCGCGAATCTACACGATTCTTCGGCGAATCTATCCCAAAGCAGGATTAAAGCGAAGCTGAACTCAACCATCATGGCGACGTTCGTACTTCACATACCACCGATCAAAGCAATTCAAAGTATTTCGAAGTCTGAGCCATTCCATTGCAGACTTTCGAAAACTTTGAAGGGGGTCTTGTTGACACTTTAAAAAAGACAAGATTCTTACTGGTCTGAACAATGTCTAAACTTGTTGACATTTACAAAAGACAAGTGACAGACAAGCTGACGACCGGTTATGTACTTGTTGACATTTACAAAAGATAAGTGACAGATAAGCTGGCAACCAGTTTTCACCCATCCCTGAGGGACAAAGAAGTAACTTGAACTCTACTGATCCAATGAAGCAGACAGTGAGCCCGAATTGTCTCTAAACAGACCTCAGCAGGTCTAAGATGCTAACACTTAGCATCACATGAGCCTAAAGGGATAGTCTCGCCTGAGAGGCTAAGATCACCTAACTTCACCTTGAAGCCATTCACAGCTCCGTCAGGAAGCTAACTTATAGCTTCGCCTGAAGTGCTCAAGTTAACTCCGCAGAGAGTTAGCTTCGCTCGAGGCCACACGCAACCGCGCAGAAGGATGTTCGGTAGCTTTGCCACAAAGTGGTCGCGCGCTGACCAGACTCCTTCCGCCACACTTCTCCAGAATCTCCGAGGAGATCTACTTGTAATCTTTTGTGTTACTTGTAATTTAGCTCCTCGACCCTTTCTTTTTGTAAGTTTTCCCCTTTGTAAATCAATGAAAAATAAGATGGCGACTCCGCTGGGGAATGTTTTCTCCACTGCTGAGAACAAGTGTCGCAATGCGACGAACAGACCTTCGGGTCTTTCTCTGAATTCAAGGAAGCCACTGTGGCCAGAGCCCCTCTGGCTAAATCTTCAAAGCAAGTCTCTGCGGAGACAGATAAGGCTCTCTGCGAGCCTACTGCGGTTGTTTAAGCTAGAACCTGCACACAAAAAATACAGTATTTCAGAAATTTAAAATAGAGATGTGCAAGTGCTCAATTCTACCGCGATAGTAAGTGGCTATGCGGGTCGTGATCCACAAGGAGGGTTAGCGATAGAAGCGTTCAAGGTTTGTATTGAAATCTTTGTGAAGAAAAACGAAGGTTCTTCTTTGTTTTAAGAAATGAAAATGAAAAAGAGTTAGGTTAAAGTTAAGTGAGGAAGAAAGTAGTAGAATGAGAAAGTAGAAAAAAATGAAAAATGACTATGTACAAATAAATTGAAAAAGATTTGGAAGATGTGGTGTTGGTGATCTAAACTAAAAATTACAAGAAAAGAAAGAAAAAGTAAAAATAATTACTTACCTCCTTTTGACCAAAAGCTTACCTTGAATCTTTGGCGACGATGTTACCATGAAGTGGAGGCAATCAGCGCATAGCCCATAAGAGTTGATTATTGTCTCTTCCACATTACATCATCAAGACAAAACAAGCATGAAATGATACAGAGAGACTCAAATCCATCGTCATGAGCTATCGGTGGCACTCGCAAAGGCAAGGCTCTTTCGATGCTATAAGACTCACTTGGATAGGAATTGGTACAAGAATGAGTGAAGTAGAAAAGAAGAAGAAGAAGAACACTAAAACGAAGTACATACAAAAGGAAAATACAAATTCGATTTCATAACAATAAAAGAAAAGAGAGAAACCTTACACTGGTGTCACTCTCAGCACAAGCTTCGTTCTCGTTCTCCTATGAAAGTCTAATCTCCTCTGAATTGCATAAATGAAAACTAAAAATTACATGAAAAGAAAAACAAAAACCTACATTAAAAAATGGAAAACTGGACTAAATCCTATCTCTGCATGGTCGTCCCCTGGAGGCTCTGAAAATCCCAATATTTATAGGCAAAACCCAACCTACTGGATCATATGAAGATAGGGGGAACAAACGCTCCCCCGAACTCTCCAACAGAGCCGCGGAAACGCGGATTTGGCCACATTTCCACGGCCAGGGTGTGGCCAGGTTGCCAGACCCTGTTGGTGGTGCTCCCCGGTTTCTTGATTTGTAATTATCTTTATCTGGATTTGCAGTTTATGTCCGGGATTTTGACGAAATGGCCTTTGATCCTTGGCTTCAACCGATTGATTCGGGAGGATTCTTCTCAACCGGTTTTCAACCTCTCTGATATGCCAAGATTTAGCCCTGATTCCTAGATTTCGAATTTATTCTGAATTAAGTCAGGATTTGGTGGGCCTTTGGGTTCATTTCTCTTCACTCTCCTTTAAGAATGGGCCTGCAAATAAATTAAACATTTAATTAGGAAAATGTAGAGTTTATTCTATAATAAGTAAGAGAATAGATATTAAATGTGCAATATTAGTGACCAATCACACCCCCATACCTATCTTTTGCTCGTCCTCGAGCAAGACAACTAAACTATACTAAGGATTATTAGACCACTTTCGTAGGTCACGCGATTGCACTGAGCATGTGCAACAAGCCATTAAACATCTAGGTTTCTCCTAGAGGACGAGTTTTATCTCGTGAGGGTTTTCAGTAGATTACACCCACAAAATCCATAAAGAAAAAGAAACAAAGAGTTAGTATTTTCGAAAAGCATTTTGAAAGAGAAAAAATATTTGAAATATAATTGTAAGATTTAAGTAGTCTATAAGTTATAGGAAAACTGAATTTTTCATTCCTAAACTTAGTCTCTATTCAAAAATTTGTTATTAATCAAAGTAAGGAGTCAAATTGCACTTCTCATTTTGTCTATTACTTTACCCTAAGTCATATGCACCTTGTGACCATGAAAATTTTGACTAAGGGTTCATTAACTCTAACTCTTATGCCTTATTTATTTTTATATATATATTTTTTGTGGTATTATTCCTTAGTTCTATTAGGCTTTCTAATCTGCCCATGTAACGAGCCTTTAATCGATGACTCTCAAACCAAACGGTCTTAGAGCACCAGGTGAGAAAACACCCAAATGATTTAAGGACTCTAGCAAACAAGGCCACAAAACTAAGGATTTTATTATTTGAACCCCTTTTAGGCGTGAATACTTATGCTTTATTAGGCACAAATGCCCAGCTTAATCAGAGGATTTTTATATACACACACACACACACACACACACATATATATATATATATATATATATATATATTTTAAACTTATCTAATCATCTTTCGCATAAATACTAAGGCTTTCTTAGGCCAAACCACCTAGCTAATCAATAATTAGATTTGTTCATATTTTTTTTCTTTTTTTTTTATATAAGGCATAAGAATCTTTGTTTTTGAAACCTAAGTGTGTAAGTGTATGAAGTGTGCATATTTCATTAAGGTAAAGATCAAGACTAAATTACTTTGACAAATTATCTTCCTAACCCTAAAAATCAAACAAATAATCTTATTTTGACTAAATTTAAGAAATCCTAATTTTGATTTTCCTATTCCTTAAAATTGACTTAATTTCTTACAAAAAATATGTCAAAATATTGTTTCTATTTTCAAAAAGTTTATTTTAAAAGTAAAGAAAAATGTTAAAATTTTTTTTTTCAAAGTTATGTTAGAACCCTCCCCCACACCTATCTCATGCATTGTCCTCAATGTATGAATTAATGCATAGATGCATGAAAAAGAAGTAAGGGAAGGAAAATATTACCTTAAGGTGGTGGTTCTGGTGGTGGTCTGATTGGTCCACGAAATGCGGCCCAATCGACTTTTCGTGGAGTTCGGAGGAACCCACCAGAAATCTCTCTAATATAACCCATTAAAATGATGTATCCATAAAGGATTTTTATTAAAAATTTAACCCCATCTGATTTCTAAATTTCATAATTAATTTCGGAGTCAAATTTGTCAACCGCCTTGTCCCAAAATGGAGTGTGAAAAGATATAATGATTGACTTGGACTCAGAAAGTACCGGAACTAATACCGACTCAGGAAAGTGACTTAAGTCAAGTAAAGGTTCAGGAGTCGAGATTGGCTCAGAAAGTAGGTCCAAATCAAGAAGTTGAAACTCAAGTCCTCATTCAGTTTCCAACAATAGAATGTGACTTAATATTGGTGATTCAAGTTCAAGAATGATAGGTATGGGAATCAAAACTGACTCTAAGATATTACTCAAGTCGGGTAACAAAACAGGAGTCAATATTGATTTGGGAATTTGAACTGGATCACAGATTTGAGAATCTAGATCACATTTCTCATTAAGTTCAATGTCATAAAAATGAGAACTTGCCAATTTGTCAATAGGACTTTCAAAAATGTAAAATTGGTCAAGTTCAATATGATCATCAAAGGTGGGTGATTCAATTTCATGATGAATTGGCACAGGATCCAATGTTGACTTGGGAAAAAGATTGAAATCAGGTGAAGACACCGAGTCATTATTGAATCAGGAAGTAGAATTGAATTACTAAGTTGAGGTTCAGGAACATATTCATTCTCAAGTTCTAATTTAGGAAAGGAATAACTTGTCAAACTGTCAATATTATTTTCAAAATTTAGAGTTTGGGCAAGTTCAAATGATTGTTCTGAAATGAAACCTTGATTTTCAAAACAACATGACTCTTCGGCTCTAACAGAATGGTTAGTGACATCAGAACTGGTCAAATGGTAAGAACGTAGAGATTGGACCATCATATCTATGTCACGATTACGAGCGTTTTGAGCCTGAGTCATGGCTTCAAGCATCTTTTCATAGTTGATTGGTTCATCGTTTTGTTGAAAAGATGAAATATTGTCTTGGAATTGGTGGTGAAATTGTGAGTCCATCAGATTTTGTGATTTTTATTTGGACTCACGCATACTCATTTTCAAAATTGATGGTTTTCTATTTTGGACTGGTGGAACTGAGTATGAATCTAGGAAATATTGTGGACTAGGTGGATAAGGAGGACAAGTTGGTTGAAAATTAGACTCAGGGGAGGTGAATCCCCACTGACTCTGTGAAGAGTTAAAATTATTCTAAAAATTATGGTTATAAGATTGGGGGCATGGGTTATATTGATTCGGATAAGACCAATCCGGCACACTAGGTTGGTTAAAGTTATGATATGCTGGGTTGGTAATATCCAAAAAAGAGGTCGGTGTGTAATATGGATTACTATTAAAATTGAAAAAAATTGATATTATAAGCCATATCACACAATAGAATACAAACAAAGAAAAAACAAACAAATAAAAAGAAAAAATTCTAAACTAAGTTAGGGTAGACCTATGACCTAAATGACTCCTAACTGGTAGACTGTCCATGGGAGGTATAATGCAGACTTTGACCACAAGCTAATCAGCCAGGCCAGGGCAAGATTGGTGGGAGGTTATCCGTCTGAGACGTTCCTTAATTAAATAACCACCAACCTTCGGGCTTTCGTCCCTTAATCTCTTTCCTAGATACTGATTTGGTAGGAGTCAAATTCCAACACCTTTCTCCCTTAGGATAATCTCCTAATTGAGTTCGAGATGTCCCTAACGTCTACTCATTTTTAGTTAGGCTCGGGTTAGTGAGTACTTGGAATCTGATTTTTAGGCCAAGGAAGGGTGATTAAATCCCCACCTTATCTTGTTATGGGGTGGTGCCCTTAAGATCAGTTTGTGCAAGTGTACAAGATATGCAAACAAGATTCACTCAAAGCGATGTAAATCAACCAAGAGATGAGTCCTATTCTAAATGCAATGCGAACGTACCTTGCTCCAGCACTCTTCAACAGTAAAGTAAATGAATTGAAAAGACACGTGCCTAAAATGCAAACGTCTAATCAATTTTTCAAACTTTTCAATAAGTATTTTACTGTGGTTTATTAGCAGGCTCCTGGTGATGTCATACAAGAAGTAAAGTTTGCAGAAACTCTAATTTTGCAAAGCAAGCAGCCCTGCAAAAGGTCAGTCAGTAGTGAACTCTTCCTTGCCACGAAACCGCGGCTAGAGCCGAGCAAACGCGGCAATTCAGAGGGCACTTGGTCTCTGTTTTCTGAAACAGAGGCCCAAGACCACTTATATGTTACTGCAATCTTTTTTTCCTACTTTTCCTGCCCTATGACCTGCAACAAAGAAAAAAATTCATTTTAGTTCTAAAAATTTAATAAAAACTATTACCCTCCCGGCAATGGCGCCAAAAATGTTGATTAAACTAGAACCTGCACAAAAAAAATATAGTATTTCAGAACTTTAAAATAGAGATGTACAAGTGCTCAATTCTACCGCGATAGCAAGTGGCTATGCGGGTCGTGATCCACAAGGAGGGTTAGCGATAGAAGCGTTCAAGGTTTGTATTGAAATCTTTGTGAAGAAAAACGAAGGTTCTTCTTTGTTTTAAGAAATGAAAATGAAAAAGAGTTAGGTTAAAGTTAAGTAAGGAAGAAAGTGGTAGAATGAGAAAGTGGAGAAAAATGGAAAATGACTATGTACAAATAAATTGAAAAAGAATGAAAAAGATTTGGAAGATGTGGTGTTGGTTATCTAAACTAAAATTACAAGAAAGAAAGAAAAAGTAAAAATAATTACTTACCTCCTTTTGACCAAAAGCTTACCTTGAATCTTTGGCGACGATGTTACCTTGAAGAGGAGGAAATCAGCGTATAGCCCATAAATTTGATTGAGATAGAACCTGCACAAATATACAGAATTTCAGAACTTTTAAAACAGTAGTGCAAGGTGCTCAATTTTACCGCTATAGCAAGTGGCTATGCGGGTCGTGATCCACAAGGAGGGACTAGCGATGGAAGCTTTTTAGTAAGTCTTCTTTTAAATACAAAGTATGGTTAAAGTTCTTCTTTAGTTCTTTAAAAGAAAAGGAAAAATTGAGTTAAAGTTGAGTTAGAAAGAAAGTGGTAGAATGAGAAAGTGGAGAAAAATGGAAAATGACTATGTACAAATAAATTGAAAAAGAATGAAAAAGATTTTGAAGATGTGGTGTTGGTGATCTAAACTAAAAATTACAAGAAAATAAAGAAAAAGTAAAAATAATTACTTACCTCCTTTTGACCAAAAGCTTACCTTGAATCTTTGGCGACGATGTTACCTTGAAGTGGAGGCAATCAGCGCATAGCCCATAAGAGTTGATTATTGTCTCTTCCACATTACATCATCAAGACAAAACAAGCATGAAATGATACAAAGAGACTCAAATCCATCGTCATGAGCTATCGGTGGCACTCGCAAAGGCAAGGCTCTTTCGATGCTATAAGACTCACTTGGATATAAATTGGTATAAGAATGAGTGAAGTAGAAAAGAAGAAGAAGAAGAACACTAAAACGAAGTACATACAAAAGAAAAATACAGATTCGATTTCATAACAATAAAAGAAAAGAGAGAAACCATATACCGGTGTCACTCTCAACACAAGCTTCGTTCTCGTTCTTCTATGAAAGTCTGATCTCCTCTGAATTACATAAATGAAAACTAAAAATTACATGAAAGAAAAAAACAAAAACCTACACTAAAAAATAGAAAACTGGACTAAATCCTATCTCTGCATGGTCGTCCCCTGGAGGCTCTGAAAATCCCAATATTTATAGGCAAAACCCAACCTACAGGATCATATGAAGATATGGGGAGCAAACGCTCCCCTAACTCTCCAACAGAACAGCGAAAACGCGGCCAAACGCGGCCAGGGTGTGGCCACTTGGCCACACCCTGTTGGTGGTGCTCCCCAGTTTCATGATTTGTAATTATCTTTATCTGGATTTGCAATTTATGTCCGAGATTTTGACGAAATGGCCTTTGATCCTTGGCTTCAGCCGATCGATACATGGAGGATTCTTCGCAACCAGTTTTCAACCTCTCTAATATGCCAAGATTTAGCTCTGATTCCTTGATTTCGAATTTATTCTGAATTAAGTCAGGATTTGGTTGGCCTTTGGGCTCATTTCTCTTCACTCTCCTTTAGGAATGGGCCAACAAATAAATTAAACATTTAATTAGAAAATTGAAGAGTTTATTCTATAATAAGTAGGATAATATGATATTAAATGTGCAATATTAGTGACCTATCAGCGGTCCTCTGGCGCAACAAGGAAGCAGGCCCGTAGTGCAAGCCTATTACTTTCGAGAGCCTGGTCGTTCACTTCGACCAAGGAAAATTTGAAGAAGTCCTCTCTGGGGGTGGTCTAATGCTTCATGCACGGAAGCATAGAAAGGTCTCCATGGCCAAGGCCTCAGAACAGAAACCAGAAGCAGAATTCTGTCGGCACCCCTCAGCCTCGCGTGTGGCTAGTCAGGTTCCCTACGAACCTATACCTCCCTTGTCAAAGCAGATGTGGAGGCCAAAGCAGAAGGCTCTGAATAAAGCCTCGGGCGTAGCTACGCCACAAGTGTGTCTCTCTTGCGAAGAAAAAGGCAAGATGCCTGCCTGCTCCAACAAGGCTGCTAGCCGCGAAGTCACAACGGCAACCGTATCTTCACCTAATTCAAGAGCAGCAACTCCTCGCACCAGCCTCGTTCTCATGAGCGAATCTACTGTACCTCAGGGTACGCATGATGTTCATAGCCGCGAAGCTGGAACCAAAGCACCACAGCGTGCTTCGTTCCCCAGTTCTTCAAGTACTAAGCTCGCTCTTCGCACTGGAGCTAAGGGATTGTCCCTAAGTGCTGATAGCATCGCTTATGCATCTTCAGCGCCCAAGGGCTTTTCCAAAGCTTTTAGCCGCGAAGTTAGAGCCAAAGCACTATCTAAGGCTAATCGCCTTCGCAGCAGCATAGCGGATAAAGCACCACAGCGCGCTCGCTCCCCAGTCTATCAGGCGCTAAGCTCGCGCTTTGTGGCGGAGCTAAGGGATCGTCCCTAAGTGTTGACAGCGGTGCTTATGCAGCTTCAACATCCAAGGGCATTCCCAAGGTTCTTAGCCGCGAAGCTAGAGCTGAAGCACTATTTAATGCTAATTGCCTCTGTGGCAATAAAAGGAGTAGGACATCATCCTATGCGCAATCCAATAGAGCCCCTGCGCTGGATCGTCTAGGCCCAACTCGGTCTGACTTGCGAGAAGTCTTGACAAGTAAATGGAGGTCAGAATCTTTCCAAACTATTCCCCCCTGTTGTCAACAAGTGGGATGTCAGTTGGTGACAGTCCACTCAGTCCATTGCCGACCGGGACCAATCCCCGCCCCTCCTCCAGGTCGACGGTCAGTTTTTGATCGACTGACGGTGTAAGCTCCGATGAAGCATCGCAAAAGAAGCGTATCGCGAGATCTACCCTCTGCATCCGTTAACATGACCAGAAGAGGACGAGAGCTACGCAGGGGCAGACAAGCGTCCCACGACACTCCCTACAGTTCCCTAGATCCAGATTATAGCCCAGGCTTGGGGAAGTCTTGGTACATGAAGAAGGTGTCTTCCGCAACATCAGATCTAGGGTTACAATACCCTACAGTTATGAACAGCCATCTTCTTCAGCTGCAGTAGCCTCACCAGAACTAATGAAAGGACCAGTCCAATGGTCCGATGAAGAGGACGAAGACAGTGGATATGCCTCTTCGGCGACAGTCAGCTCAGTGCGAACAGACAAAGTATCAGTGAACATGGCTGATAACGGTAATGATGATCTTCGTCGACATTTGGAAGCTCAAGAGCAAACTTCTAAGACCCAGCAAGAAGCTTTGGACAACATTCAACAGATGCTCGCTCAACTCCTCAATAACCGGAATAATAATGATACCGGAAGTAACCATGATGAGGAAGAACGTCTTAGCAATGAACAGCCAAGGACGGAGAAGTCGAAAGAGGGTTCTTCTTTGGACGCTGAAGTCCTTAAAGGCATCCAAGCTCAAATCGCATCCCTAACTCAGAGGGATGAATTAAAGAAAGTAGGGACAGTCCGTCCTTACCCGCTGGAGTGGGATTCAGTGCCATACCCATTAAAGTTCAAACCGCCGACGTTACACACGTACGATGGTAAAAGCTCGCCAAACCAGCACATCTACTATTTCCGGTCTCAAACCGGTAACGTTATAGACAACGATGCTATCATGGCAAGGCTGTTCATTGGCACCTTAAAGGGGGTAGCATTTGACTGGTTCCGAAGTCTCCCTCCGGGCTCCGTCAATTCCTTGATCGACCTGGAAACCCGATTTCTTTCTCGTTTCTATGAGGACGATACCGAGGTAACTATGGACAAGCTCCTCTCCATCGTGCAGAAAAAGAGCGAATATGTCCGTGACTACATTGAGCGGTTCAGAAACTTGTCTTTGATGTATCCAGCAGGGATGCCATTACCCATGCTCTTACAGACGTGCAGGCACAACTTCTTAGACCAGTAGAGGTTCGCATGGGGGCTGTCAAAGCCCATACCTGGAAGGAACTGGTCGAACAGGCTGAGATAGCCGAAAAGTCGGCTAAAAGTTCGAACCATCCACCCCTAAAAGCAAATGGGGTATGAATAATAAAGGACGTGGCGATATGGCGCAGTCTTTTCAAGCCAAAGGGAAAGAGACTATGTCCATTGAATTATCAGAGGATGTTCAGTCAAAGGCCAAGAAGGGCGCTTCAATAATCAGGAGTCTAAGTTTCCTCCGAAACAGTACTCCTTCAAAGACGATCAGGTGGCCACAATATTCCATTTACTCCACAAAGGGAATAAATTGAAGCTGCCAGATGCTCGACGTCCCAATGAAATAGGACGCACGAATGATCCCAGATACTGTCTCTTCCACAGGATGATCCACCATCCTACCGACAAGTGCTTTGTCCTCAAGGACAGAATTCAAGCTTTGATCGACGCCGGAGTCCTGACACTGAAGTCAGAGCAAAAGAAAGTCATTGCTAATATGATGACCCTCGAGTTCGGCAAAACCCCAAAGGTCACAGTTCCTGACGGAACTTATCCAGTCCCTGTGCCACGGCTGGAAGTCAAACATCCTGCAGCTAAAACTCAAGATAATAAGGGTCTTGTTCCCTTAACACTGGAGACAGGAAAAATCATGTGGATACACCCAGACCTTGTCCAAGACGAACAATGGGATTCAAAGAAGTCCAAGTCAAAGGACAAATCTTGCAATGTTATCTCCATCCTGCCGAATGATGGCAATCTCACAGCAGCTTCTCTCAGCGACTCTGATAGGGGCGGATCTCGCTATAATCCTATTGAGAAGGAGTGCTTAGTTCTTGTCTTTGTCGTTCAGAAGACACAACATTATTTGGTTGGCCAAACCATATAGGTCATCTCCAGAGTGAATCCTTTGCGTCTTCTCATGACGAAGCCAGGATCATTGAATTCAAGATTAGCTAAATGGGTGCTTCTTTTGTCTCAATATGACATGACCTTTATCCCTCAAAAGGCGGTTAAAGGTCAGGCTCTTGCAGAGTTCTTGGCTGATCATCCAGTTTTGGAACACTCAAAACTTCATGAAGATATTCTGGATGAAGTTTTCGAGTCCAATGTAACTTCAGAGGATGAAGTTTGAGAGATGTTCTTCGATGGAGCATCACGAATAGGCCCTAAAGGCAGAATCATTGCCGGCGTGGGGGTTGTGTTTATCTCTCCGCAAAATCATGTCCTTCCTAGAGCATTTTCTCTGACGGAATCATGCTCCAACAATGTAGCGGAATATAATGCTCTGCTCATTGATCTTCAGCTCGCCCACGGAATGGGGGTACGCTACCTCGAAGCTTACAGAGATTCAAAACTAATAATCAATCAGGTTAAAGGTGAATATGAGGTCCGTCAGTAAGATTGAGTAAAGTCAAGTAAGGTAAATCTTCTTTGATTGTCACTTCAACGGTCAATTACACAATCTTTTCCTCTCTCTCTCTTACTTGTTGTTAGACTAAAATTAAAATGAGATACAGCTTCTTATAAACCATCTAATAATGATCCTAAAGCCTAAAAATAAAGAAAGAAATTAATCCTTGTCTTCCTCCCTCTGCCTCTGATGTGTGGGGGTATTTATAGAGAAGAAATGGATAGGGGAAACGAGTGGAGAGATAGGGGAAGCTGGTTATTTCTAAATTTGAATCCTCCCCTTATCTCCAAACTTGATTTGATGTGAAAGTTCAATTCTGATCTACAGCTTGTTGTTGTGTTGATTGCTGAATATAACTTATCAAATGATAAAATTAGAAATAGTGATCAACGTAAGAGTTGTAGCCCTTTACGTCTTCTTTCTGGATCATCTTTAATCCTCATTTGACTTTCAATAGTGAAAGTTATGATTAAATAGTAAAATGTATCCAGTCTGAATCTGACTCTAAATTGTTTCATCTCATCTGTTAATCTTCTCTCTATCTATTTATCTTTTTGAATTTTAAATTTTAGCTTTAGATTTGACGATCGATTTTTTCATCCTCAGTGAAACCAATAGGGTCTTTTTCTAATCCGTTTTTCCTTTGAATTTGGATGATATTATCTCATCTGATATACCTAATCTTCAGATAAGATGACCTTTAAAATCTCTGAATTAGAATCGATCCCCTTTCTTTTGAATTTCTGGATTTAATTTGGATAAATTTGTCAATCTCTCCCTTTTCTTCCTTAATTACACTGCATGCCATTAAACATGAAAATGCATTAATAATAGAGATTTATTTAAATATAAATGCAGAAATGTGACACATATGCTATGAAAATATATAATACATGTGTACGATCAATCACCAACTCTCTTTTATTTACTCTTTTCATTCTTTTCTTTAACTAAGTTTTCTATTTTTCATAATCACCATATTCTCCTATCTACCACTTTCTCTAAATTAACATAGCTTTCTTTCTATTTTCTTTTTAAATAACATAGAAGAACTTTTAACCATTTTTTGTAACTTAAAATAGAACTTATAACACGCTTCCATCGCAAGTCCCTCCTTGTGGATTATGACTCGCATAGCTATTTGCTATCGTGGTAGAATTGAGAACCTTGCACTTCAATTCTTCATTTCTAAAATTCTGTATTTTCTGTGCAGATCTATACTTAATCACATTTTAGCACCATTGCCAGGGAGGGACCGCAAGATTTTCTTTTAGTTAAAGGTTACATTCTTTTCTCTATTTTTGTGTACAGGGACCAAATTCAGGAAAATAAGTATTGTAGTGGATATATTGCTACTCTGTACCTCTGTCCAAGAAGGCAGAGCATCAGAGCCCATAACTTTGCCGCGCAAACATGGCGAAAGCCGCTTTTTCGTGGCAATTGTGAAGGACTACTGACATAAAATTCTTCCAGGCTGCTTGACATTTAAATATTAAGTTTCTGAAGTTTTTAATTTTCCTGTTTAACCCATTCTGCATACTATTCTAGCTCAACAGTAAAATGATGATTATTAAATGCTAAAAATAATTTAGACTTTGCATTTAGGCTTGTGCCTAATTCATTTATCATTTACATTACTGTTGAAGAGTACTGGAGCAAAAGTACGTGTGCATAGCATGTAGCGTTAGGAAACACATTTTGAGTGACTCATATTACTTGAGTGTTGCTTATACTATATACTTATGCAGTGCACTAAATTGAATCAAAGACTTGTCCTATAAACAAGATAAGATGGAAAAGTCATTACCCTTTCTTAGCACACAAATAATCTCCTCACACAATAACTCAAGCCTAACTTAAAACTGAGTAGACGTTGGCCCTAGAGACATCTCAGGCTCAATAGGAGACTGACCTAAGGGGAATGTTAATTAGAATTTGACTCCTATCAAATCAGTGTCAAAGGTTGGAGATTGAGAAGCGAAACCTCAAAGAACAGTTTGTTTAGCATAATTAGGCTCGTTGCTTAGGTACGGATGCCTTCCACTGGTTTTACCCCTACCTAGCCGATTAACTTATACTCAGATTCTCCAATATACCCCCCGTAGATAGTTTAACTAGTTAGGAGTCGTTTAGGTCTAAGGTCTACCCTAACCTAGGCTAGATTTTTCTTTGTTTGTTTGCTTATTTGCTTATTTTTGTTTCTATTTTTGACATATTTGTGATATGGATTTTTAATTATAATTATTCCAATGCATATAGTGATCCATACTTTACATCGACCTCTTTGACTCAGATATTACCAACCCGCCACTACATAACTTTAACCAATCAAGTATGCCGGATTGGTATTATCCGAATTAATATTATCCACATCTCTATATTATAAACAAGATTGGAATAATTATCATTAATCTTCACCGAGTCAATGGGAATACAACTCCCCCGAGTTATTTTAACAACCACCATTCCAACATTCAGCTTCAAATTTTCCTTATCATGATCAACTCATAGAAGAAAATTTTGAGGTGACTAAGAGTATAGAAGTCAGCTTGCGTCTCAAGAATAAAAACTGAAAATGATGGACTCATAATTCTCATAAGACTTCTAAATCCAAGATCCTTACTCCATTTTTCAAGTCTCACAATAAGAAAAAGAACCTAGTGATATAGAAATGAGTATGAAAAATCTGATTCAGTCCAAAAATGATTTTACCCAATCTATCAGTAGGCTAGAAGTACAAATGAGTCATTTAATCAATATAGTGAAAGATAAAAACGAGAAAACTCTAATTAACACATTTTCGACCATTCCTGATTGCCTTCGACATTCTGATAGGAACTAAGAATCATGGCATCTTAGAGACTTCAACAAAAATTCAATTTCATCACATCACCTTGAACTTAACCAATACCAAACTATTTTAAAATTTACAAGTTTTCATTTTAATGAAATTGAACTTGAACAAAATTGTGAATTCGAACTTTCATTTCGTGATTCAATTCCAAAATTCGAGTCTATGTTGCCTTCGGTATCTTTACCCAAATTGGACCATATTTTTAAGCCAACATCTATTTTCGTAACCATAAATCTTAAAATTGAACCACCTATGTTTTATTATCATATTTCATTGATGGGAAAAGAATTTGAATCTCAATTCTTTGATTTGGACTCAACTTTTAAATCAAAACTGACTATTGAACCTAAATTTGATTTAAATCATATACCCGAGTCAGTGTTAAGTCCCATTCCTATCATTTAACAGCCCAAATTATATTGGCCCAAGGGTACAATCACCCGGTTTTAGAGTTTTGATGATTACAAAACATATATAGTTATTTGTACTAATCAAGTTTAAGTGCTTAAGATTATTTCGTAGTTCTTAGGATTCAAGATATTTCTTCCCCTAAAGGAAGGTGGTGTTGACTCAAGATAACTCAAATACGGGATCAAAAATTCAAGTAACTCAACGATGCATATGGAAAAGCCCAAATTGAAGAACTTGTAGTCACCTAGACTCTTGTAAGATTTCAGTATGTTAAAGAGTAAGGATATGATATATGTGCTCAAGAAGTTGCACACACAAAAAAATTATACTTTTCAAAAATACAAGTTTTTGGTAGTATTGATTTTGTTGCATGTTTGGCTAATATACATGTTTCATAATTTTTCAAATTTTTATATCAAGTTTAGAACATGTATTTTATCTCCTATACTATGCTACATAACCCTCAAACAAATGAAAAATATTTTAAAAATATTTTCAAATTCAAAAATTTGTTTTAATCATATTTCAGGGCACACCAGTCGACAGACCGGTCGACCGTATCTGTTTCAGGCCAACATGGTCGACCGGGCGGTCGACCGGCCCTTTTGGGCCGTGAGCGTGCACGCTGTGCACATTTGTCGATTGATCGGGTCGGTCGACCGTCAACCCCTATGGTCGACCGACCGGTCGACCGACTGCATGGCAATTACTCTCTATTTGTACCGGTCGACCAGCCCGGTCAACCGGCAGTTCAAAATCCTCTTTTAAAATTTGCCTTGCGGTTGACCGGGCAGTCGATCGGAGCCAACGGCTATTTGCCAAGTGGCTTGCCGGCAGCTGTCCAGACTGACACCAACGGCTCTATTTTGAATCTATTTGTTTTTTATGGGTTCCAACGGCTATTTCTTGTTTCCAAGTGGTTAAACTCACCCTAATGACCTAGTATCACTTATAAATGTTATTTATCCTTTGCCTATAAATATAGGTCATGGGTCTTTGGTTTTTAACAAGAAAATAATCCAAGTTTCAAGTGTTTCAAAGAGAAGACGTGTTTCATTGATTTTCATTTTCTAAGTTCTTTCTATTGCAAAATTTTTTAGTTGGTTTTTAAGTCTTTTAAATCTTTACTGCTTAAATTTTTCTCTCACTTTACTTCTTGAGCCAAAGATTATACTCCACTCTATAAGAAGTTGTAAGAGAGTGTTTGTGGTCTTCCTAGATCACCAAGTGACTTGTATTCCTCTGAGTTGTGGTTCCTTTTGTGTGGAGGATAGTGTTGTTAAAGTTGGATACTCTGGTTTTGTGTAAACCAATCATAATTCCTTGGGTGTAAGGTTCGTGTGTGGAAGTTCCCTTTGTGGAGCTAGTGAAAATCCTTCATAGTGGTGAAGGCAGGGACGTAGAGCAGTGGCTCGAACCTCGAAACAAATTCTCTTATGTTTGCGATTGATTTCTTCTTGTTCTTTGTTATTTTACATTCTTATACTTGTGCTACTACTTGTCTTGTTTTTCTGTTGCACACATTTCATCTTCTTGCATTTTCGGTTTATACTCATATCAATAAGGAAGCAATTAAGTACCTCAACTCATAATCTAGAGGAATCAAAGAGGAGAAGTTCTAGAGTCTTTCATGGGGAATTCGGCTTCAATTTCTTATTTTGAGTGACTGCTTGTATCATACATCTTAACTAGTTTTTAAAAGGGCATTTGATTAGCATAACACCTATTCACCCCCTCTCTAGGTGTTTTTCAATTGGTATCAGAGTTTTGGTCTCTAGTTGCTTGGCTTAACAGCCTTAGAAAGATCCTAAATTGCTAATCATCTTTTCTATATTTCATCCTCATACACATTAATAAAGATGACCGAAGATATTAAGACCCCACCCAAGTTTGATGACCTTAACTTTCCCATATGGAAGGTTAAAATGACTGTGCTTTTGCAGTCCTTAGGAAGCCAGGTTGCAAAGGCGGTGACTAAACCTTTTAGCGTACCCCTTGGCGATGAGGACACTTGGTCCAATATTACCACGAAAGAGTTTGACGCAAATGCTAGGGCACACTATGCCTTACTTCTCTCTTAATGATGACGACATTGCTAGAGTCATACACTACAAATCCACATAAGAGATTTAGACTCACCTTTTAGTCACTCATGAGGGAACATCACAAGTTAAAAGGGCTAAAGTTGACCTCTTATATTCCCAATATGAAAACTTTACCATGCAAGAAAATGAATCTATTGAAGATATGGTTACTAAATTTACAAAAATAACTAATGGGCTTGCTTCCTTAGGTGACGGCATTGACAACGATCAAAAAGTGAGGAAGATAATTCGTGCACTCCCTCCATTTTGGGAAGTCAAAGCTACAACCTTAAAAGAGCTCAACAACAAGGAGGAAATGGAGCTCATTGGTCTCATTGGGAATCTCAAGACACATGAGATGGAAAGAAAGGCTAGAGAAGAGATGGCTCCTCTAAAGAAGAAAGCAATCGCTTTCAAAAGCTCTTCCACCTACTCCGACGAAAATGATAAAGAAGAGGATGATGAAGATCTCTCTCTTCTTATGAGGAATGTTTAGAGAATGTACAACAAAGAAAATTTTCAAAATAGAAGAAGAAGGCAAGGAAAGAAAGAAAAGAAGATCATTTGCTTCAATTGTCGGAAGCCGGGGCACATCGTTGCGGAGTGTCTGAAAAATAAGAGCAAACCCTCTACCTCCAAGAAGCCATACAAGTTAGAAGGCTTTAGGCTACTTGGGATTCGAAGAGTGAATCTGAAGAAGAAGTTGACACGGCTCACTTGTGTTTCATTGAAAATGAAAACACAAATAAGGTAATCCCCGAATCATCTATTGAAGACTGTGAATTATTCATGGATGAATTAGGAGAAGCTTTTGAAGAATTATCTCATAATTATGATTTTCTTAAAAAAAAGTATTTAAAAATGAAAAGGAAAATGAAATTCTCAACCACAAAATTTTCATACTCACTAAAGAAAAGGATGATTTATTTTCAACTCTCATTTCTACTCAAAAAGATTTTGGTGCTTATAAGATTTCTTGTAAAGTTAAATTTTCATAAATAGATAAAAATGAGATCTCCATGCTAAAGAATAAAATTAACTCTTTAGGAGAAGTTTTAAAGAAGTGTGAATTTGACAAATCTAGATTGGAGGCTATGTTTCCTAAGAAACATATCCCAAAGAAACAAACTCATACTACACACACCCATGCTCACAAGTCACAACATGTGCACTCTCGTCATGCCAAATATGTGCACAAACCATGAACTCACCTAGAGGGGGGGTGAATAGGTGATGATGCTAATCAATGGAACTAAATGCGGAATTAAAAATCTAGATGCAATGAGCACTCAAGTGTGATCCACTAGTGATGCACACACAACCAAGCCAAGCAAATATGATGAACAATATGGAATGTAAATGCAAGGCACAAAGTAAATAGAGATAGAGATAGAGAGAGCCAATCGATCAAACGCAAACACCAAGGTATGTTCTCGAGGTTCGAGCACCCAGCTCTACATCCCCGCCATCCCCAGATGGATTCTAACACTCTCACTATCACAAAGAAAGTTACAAGAACCACAACCTCCTCTTGAGGCAAAAGCACAAAGCCACACAAAGTAAAGGAATACAACTTAGTGGTATACAACAACAACCACAAAACAATTTCTTGCTACTTGGTGGTTTAAGGCAACAACCACAAACAATCTCCTTTTTCTCACACAAAGCCTATAGACAATATAGTAGATTGTAGCTCAAGTGTGGAGAAAACCAAGGGATTTGAAACCAGCAACACAAAGAAAAATCTTTGGGAAATAGATGAAATCAAGATATAGAGATTCAATTCAAAAGCTTTTCCCAAAATCCCTTTTCTTTGGTTTTTCAAACCCTAATCAAAAACACAAGAAATAGTTTACTTTGAATCCAAAAACCAATTTTGATTGCAACAAAAACTCCAGAGAGATATAGAATTTAAGCCCAAAAATCTTGAAGAGAAATAAAGCTCTTTGGAATTTTTTAAACAAACAATATTTTTCTCTTAATAAAACTTATTTTGAATCTCTTCCCAATCACTCCTATTTATAGGAGAGGAGTAGGTTAAGAGATAATAAACACTTAAGGTTAATTAAGTAATATTAGATTTGAAATAAAACCCAATTTCAAATTTTAAACACAAAAGACAAAATAAATCAGCATTAAAAAATCTGCCCGTTACTGTTCAAACGGCTCGATCGGTCGACCGGCCGGTCGACCGGTAGTTCAAAAAATCTTACCGTTATGAGCTATCGGTCGACCGATCCGGTCGACTGATAAAAACAGTGAGCAAAACAAAGCTATCGGTCGACCGCTCCGGTCGACTGATGCCTGACTGAGACTCAAAATAATATTTCGGTCGACTGTCGGTAGACAGCCGGTCGACCGACAGACATGCACACGGATACGTGCATTCTGCCAGGACTCCGGTCGACTGGTCCGGTCGACCGGACCAGCCTGACACAGACACGGTCGACTGTCGGTAGACAGCCGGTCGACCGGTTCTGGTCAGAAAACCAAGTAAACAATATTTTAATAAATCTCACAAAATCTCTAAAATTCCACAAAAATAGTTTTGTCATATTATATTGAAAGATGAACTTGTGTTAAAAATCCCAACACAAATTTCAAACATATTTGACTATTTTTGTGTCAAAGAAATTTTGCCAAAAACAAAACTCGTATTTTCTAAAACTTGGAATCTTAAATAGAAAATACGTTTTGTCTAAAACTCTTCCAAATACAAAATTATGATATTTAAACACTTTTGAAGCATGTTGTATATGAATAGAAATTCAATATACAAGAAACATATATATATATATATATATATCATAATTTTTGTCATTAAGTCCAAAATAATATTTTTGATAAAAATACCAAAACATAAAACACATGAAATAGAATATCAAACTAAGTTTGTTTAAGCAATAGAAGCATGCATGTATATAGAACAAATCATATATACACTGAACCATGTAAACTTGTTTTGATATAAAATCTATTCATGAAAACCAAGATCGGTTAAATCAAAAATCGAAAATATTCAAAACGTGAAACATGTGTGTTGTGAACTTGAGCTTATCATACTATACTAATCTTTACAATTAAGATCTAAACCCAAACTAAACTATGGATACCTAAGTCTTCTTGTAGAGCGCAATCTCCAAGTCTTCTTGTAGAGCGCAATCTCCAAGTCGGCTTGATCCAAAACTCCTTTGAATCACCGAGCAATGCAATATATCATCTTTGATGCTTAGGCTCTTGAATCATCATGTGCAAGCTTCCAAATCATCTTGTTGAAGCTAAACACCAACTAATATCTTGATTAATGATCTGAAACTAAAACACAAGATTATTAGTACACATAACTACATGAGTTAGTCATCATCAAAACTAGAGTGGAAAGCCTTTGGGCCAACAATCTCCCCCTTTTTGATGATGACAAAACTCATGGAGTTATATATGCATGGATTAAAGTAAAGCTTCAAAGAAGCTCCCCCTTAACTCATGCATAACAATAAACAAAAAGATATATAATGAATGTTCATAAATATGTATGCATCAACATGCATAAAACACATAAAAACATGCTCTAGATACCAAACATATAGACATGCTCTAGATACCAAATTGAAACACATATTAAAATGTAACAACACAAAATACATGCATAAAACTACCATGCATATAAACTACAAATTCTTCTCCCCCTTTTTGTCACTCATCAACAAAGGGGTAAACCAAACAAAGTGAAATCAAATTCCTCTTCCCCTTTCAAGGGGTAAAAATCAAAAACAAAGCATGATATCAAATAAAGATGGGTCAATGAGGTGCATTGAGATACCAATTGAAATTATCAATACCAAAATTATACAAGGCATTGAAACAAGAATAATCATTTTATGTTAACATGAAAACAAGCAATGTAACCATGATACCAATAAACAATAAACCAAAGTTGATACCAATTTAATAAACAAGTGACCTCTTGATATCAAAAGAAGAAATTTTTCATTAAAAGCTCATGAAACCAATTGAAAAACAAAATTGCATCTTAATACCAATTACACTACAATGTTTAAATCATTTTCCATCATAAAGTTAGGGAGTGGGAAACAAACACAATGGTAAACCAAATACCAATTGAAATGTAAAATACGAGTTTTCTCCCCCTTTATGAAATACCAAAAGAAGATATGCATAGGCTTGAGATAAGATACTAATTGAAAATTAAATCAATTGAAACATGATATTCATTAAAAATTCAAGCTTTAGCAAACTCAAAATTATGAAGAAGCTTGTATAAGGATACCTATTTAAAAACTTAAGCTCATCATAGCCAACATTTGTGCTCTAAGACATAAGAATATAATAGGCACAAATAAATCATCTATATATGTATGTAGGAAATAGATACCAATTGAAATTGATACTATATGGAGTGTAAGCATACATACATAAAACAAAACATATATGAGTATACAAAAGAATGTCATATTGATACCAATTGAAAGAACACAATGATACCAATTGAAATAACAAAGATAAGGTCAAGTGTATAGCTCATATCAACTACCACCCATCCAAGATAAGTTTTAAATGATTTTCAAGATGAAGCATACTTGATCATGGTCTCCCATCCAACCGCCCATTGAATGGTAGGGTTTTCAAGATTAGATTTGAAAATAGAGTATGTTTGAAAATCACTACCAAAGTGAAGAATATGAACTAGTTTATGAAAATTGAAAACTAGTAGAAATCCTTCAAGATAAAACAAAAGGATTTTTCATGAAACATGGAAATCACAAGATCACCAAACACTCAAAAATCTATATGGCACAATTGGGACTCATGAAGATCAAATCATGAGAAAACATCAAATAAGGTGAGTGTACAAGTGTTGTGAAAATCATATTATCATGAAAATTGACAGTTAAGCTCAATATGAAAATCATCAATTGAAAATTTGAAAAATCACTTATTTGAAACAAGAACTTTATCTTAAATGGGAAATCACATAGAAACATGAAATCCATCCAAATATGTGAATACAAGTCAAATGCAATTAATTGAAATCACCATCAAACATGGAAATCATCACAAATGATCTAAACTTCAAGGCATATGTATGTCATGTACAAACTAAAGTATACATACATATCCCAAACTTAAAGAGTCCACAAAAGAGTATGCATGAAGGCACGTGGCTCAAGGATGTACATGTATAGCTAATAGTTTGGACAAAATAGACATATACATGAAGTCAAAACTCAAGATCATAAAACATATCCAAAATGGGTCATTCACATAATTCAATACAAGTTAGAATACATGAATCATCAAAACTAGACTATACTAGTACATCAAATAAACACAAATGAGCATTCAAGCACAAACATATATAAAGGTTTATTTGTAGCTCATTAGTTGCACAAGTATAAATTCTAGTCTTAATGAAAATAATTATTCAAGCATGTAGTCAACATATGAAGCACAAAAACGAGTCAAGAATCAACATGAAAAATAATCATCCAAAACATGGAATATCAAAAACAATCACACAAATCCACATGATCAATATGATAAGAACATGTGCATTAGATCTTATGATTAACATGATGGCTAAAACAAAGGAGAACACAAGATATAGGTCCATATTAAACATGGGTGTCTCAATCACTAATCATGTAAAGCATAATTCTAATGGACATGGTAATTATCATACTAATCAAGAAACTACAAACATGCTATAAGTGAATGCACATGAAAGCATATACATATAAATGGGAGTTAGAGAATGATACCAAAACCGATGAAGATGCATCTCTAGATCTCCAAACCATGGTGGTCCTTCCACCAAACTTCCTTGAGTGTGAAGCATCCAAAAGGTTCTCATTTAAGCTTAGAACGCATCCACCTCAAGGCACCAAAACTCTCACGTGATGCGAGAGCCTCCACCTACATCATAAAGCATAGAGGTGGTTTTTGGTACCCATTTTCTTTTGGGTCCATAGGGGTTAGTATCTTTTCTAACCCAAATAAGATTAGTTGCTAAATTTTTAACATGTAAAAGATCATAACAAAATCTAGCAAGATGGCCTTTTCGACCACAATGTGTACATGTGTACACGTGAGCATACATATGATGATGGTGATCATGAGAAGCATGTGTATGCATAGATGGGTGTGCATGCAAGGTTGGAACTTGTTTCTTGCGAACCAAGGTTTCCAAACGTGAGTGATTTATGGCACAATGGCTCAAAGTGGAGCCCAAACATTCAACACTTTTCTTCAAATTGTTTATATCAATTTCTATGCTAGAAGACAAAGTGGAGCATGCAATAGGTGTGCTAGAACAAGAAGCAATACTATTGTAACACCCCGTTCCTGGAATACGTACTTAGATACGTATTCTGATTTTTCTAACATATTTCTTTGATTTATCTTGTATTGTTTTTGTTTTATGATTATTAGTGTGATCGTTTTGTGTTGGATTTGGATTCGTGGACTCGGAGTCAGCCCTAGTCTGAACGGGGGCCCGAAACTAGTGCTTCGCTCGATTTGGCATTTCTGATAATCCGATTTGACCAATTTCAGTTTTAAACATCGTTTTCCAATATTTTAGATTTTCATGATTTTCTGGAATTTTTCAGAATTATTTGCAAAATCTTCAAAACCGGTGTCGGTCTGTATCACTGACTGATTCCAGGATTTTTAGTTTTCAAATGGAGTTGAATTTTCAAAAACGGCTTTCAGTTTACATCTTAGAATATCATTTTCTATTTAAATTCATTTTTCGAGATTTTTCAGAATTTATCGAAAATCCACCGGTTTTGGTGTCGACCGGTACCGCCGGAAGATTCCAGAATTTTTAATTTGAAATCTACATTGAATTTCTTGAATCCGATTTCACCGGGCATCTTAAAATATTATTTTCTATTTTTGAGAATTTTTCGGAACGATTCTGAAACAGTCAAATTTTTACCCTATTTAAATAATATTATTTTTACACTCTCTTTCTCAAATTCTATTCTTCCTTTCCCCCCAAAAGTCAAACTGACACAACTCTTTTCCCCCCATCATATCATCCACCAACCCTCATCCCATCACATCAATCTTCTTTTAAATAAACCCCATCTCACCACTCTTTTTTAATTAATCTTTTCCCTTTTCTTTTCTTTTTTTTCTTTTTCTTTTTTTCTCTCCTTCTCTTCCTCCCCTGGAGCCCGACCCGGCCTCACCTTCCTCCCTCCGGCGCCCGGCGAGGACGGAGCGCCGCCGGCGCGTCGCCGGCGGCGGGGCGCGGCCAGGGGGCCTGCTGGCCCCCTGTGCATAGGCGGGGGAGGGGCGGAGCCCCTCCCTTCCCCCTCTCTTTTGGGGGTGGCCGGAGGCCACCCCGGCCTGCGCCGGCCACCCCGGCCGGCGCAGGGCACCCGCGACCCCCCTGGCCGCAGCCAGGGGCGCCAGCGACTAGCCCAGGCCGCTGGCCTGGGCTGGTGTGTGCAAGGGGGGCGGCAGCCCCCCTTCCTCCTCTCCCCTTTGGGGTGGCCGGCGGGGCCACCCCTGGCCGGCGGCCACCGGAGGGCCGCCGGCGCCGCCTCTGCAGGGCCGCGGCCAGGCCCCTGGGCCTGGCCGTGGGCTGTTGGGGGAGGGGGCAGCAGCCCCCTCCTGCTCTCTCTCTCTCTCTCTTGTTCTCTCTCCCTCCTCCTCTCTCTCTCTCTCTCTCTCTCTCTCTCTCTCTCTCTCTTCTCCCTCATCTCCCTCTCTCTCTCATTCTCTCTCACACTGCAAGCTCTCCCTCCCTCTCCAGATTTCCTCTCTCCCTCTCTCTTTCTCTCTCATCCCTTTCTCTCTCTAGATGTCCCCTCTATCTCTCTCTACACTTTCTCTCTCTAAAAATCCTAACTCTCTCTCTAGGCTTTCTCTCTCTAGACTCTCTCTAGAAATCTCCCTCTAGATTCTCTCTCTAGAAATCCCAACTTTCTCTCTCTAGACTATCTCTAAAGTCACTCTTTCTCTCTCTAGGTTTTCTCTCTCTAAAGATCTCACTTTCTCACTCTAGATTTTCTCTCTCTAGAAATCTCTCTTTCTCTCTCTACAAATCTCTCTCTAGACTTTCTCTCTCTAAACCTCTCTTTCTCTCTCTAACTCTTTCTCTCTCCTCTTTCTCTCTCTAAAAATAATAAATAATATATTTTAATATATGGATTGGTCTTGTGCTCGGATTTCTGGTGTTTCGGGATTTCTCGCGGTTTTTCGGTATTGAGGCGAGTACAGTTATTTTTAGCATGCATTTATTTTATCATTATGCGAGTATATTCTTGTGTTGTTATATACCATGCTATATGTGATATGTAATACCGGATACCAGTACTTGCCATGTTATAGATGATACTGATACTTACCATGCTATATTTGACATATGATGCCGATACCAGTACTTATCATGCTGTATTTGACATATGGTACCTGACACCGGTATTTGCCTTGCCATATTTGATACATGATATATGATACCGACACTTGCCATGCTGTAGTTGATGCATGATATATAACACTGATACTTGCCATGCTATATGTGACACCTGATACTGATACTTGCCATGCTATATATGACATGTGATACCTGACCCCGGTACTTGTCTTGCTACACTTATCACTTTATATTAGACATTGATTCTTGATATGTCACACTTGACACCTGCTCCTGACACCCGGTATATGAGATGCTTTCATGTGGTATAAATACCTAGACCTGACATCATGACCCTTGACCGGACATTACTACCCCTGATACCTGTATGACATATTCATGATTATCACTGTTACGGGGACATGACATGATTACTATATTATTATTACCAGATATTGGTACTCCTGAGCTCCTGTACTCCTGTATACTTGACCCCCTGAAATAGGGAGGCTCCTGACATTACTCCTGATACTATACTCCTGTTGACCCCGTAATAGGATAACCATGAATATGGGTTTACTATGAATACTCTGTGGACATTATCACTGGATAAATTATAATAATTGGACAACTTACACCTGGTTTGGGGGAAACTGATGGCCCTGATTAATCATGTTTATGGTGGTCTTATCGAGCCGCGCGTGGCCACATACTTGGATTCGACCTGGAGGCCACCAGGCGTTTCCGTGGGGTGTACTGGCACCCCTACTCCCTTGCCTGCCGGTTGTACCATAAGCCCTAGGCCTATTCCTGTGGGAGCGGTGACAACCTATTCCTGTTCGGGCGTACAATAAGTCCCGGTACCTAGCGGTACGTTCCGGCTCAGCACCGGATACTCCTTGACCGTTGTCCCGGGCATGCACGGGGCCCATCCGAAACATGGTTCATCGATCTTCATCAGTTTCCAATAACTTACTCCTCGGTCTGTATGCTGAGGTATGTGGGATGGGACACATACCGATGTATACAAATCAGATGAGTCTTAATAACTAATAATAACCTGCTCTTGATATATGACTAGCTATACTCTTGACCTATACTGCCTACCACTTATACTTGTGCTATCTTGTTGGATTATTTGATTGCTTCCATATTGTTTCATTATTATATTGTTGTGAAGGAAAAGTCGGATTATATAAACTTAGATTACAGTGACGTGATGTATAGGGTATATATATGAGGGTTTCCTTGTTTGGATTATTCCTTCGACGTACTAATCTCACTGATCGGTAATGTGAGCTTATATAACTGATTTCCTGTAGTTGCTTTACTCACTGTCTATTTCATGTTCTTACATGCTTATATCCACGATACACATTTCCTGTACACATGTATCTGTTATGCACGCCACCTGGCTTTATTGTATGTACTCGCTGGGGTTGCTAACAACCCTGGATTCTCATGTCCAGATCCTAGAGTCTGGACCGTGGCGGCCTTGCTGTACCTGATCAGAGTGCGCAGCGGGAGCGTGGTTAGCAGTTACCTATCTGGACCCTCCTTCTTCCAGCTTCCCCTTGACCGGCTCGCGAGATTCCCATCGTGCTACTCGTGAGTACTTTCCAGTATTTCATATTGTGCATCCTGCTTTTGTGCCTCTTAGTGATCATATATTCTTCAGATATTATATCATGCCTTGTGATAACTGTGTACTGGTGTTATTATTGCTGGATTGCATATTACCACTATGCTTCCGTACTCTGACCCCTGCCTGTATTGATGCTTAGCGTATATACGCTAGGGTATTTCCGACCTTCGTATATACGTCGCAGTAACGTCTCCGTACCCTCCGGATCGGGGCGTTACAGGGTGGTATCAGAGCCTAGGCTCTCACATCCTCGGTACAATGCATGAGTCGTGGTTATACAATCCAACTGCAAGTACAAAGTTATCTATTCCCCCTTGATCGTCCTTTCCTTGATTCTTGAAATCTCTTCCATCCTTTTCCATTTCCAATTCCTTTCAATCTTATACCAACTCAAGATATGGATAAACTGGTAGGGTAGCAGCAAGACAGATGTGGTTCACTATCGTTATGTTCTGGTATTCTTTGACTCTGGTGCATCACCTGGTCTTATATTGGATGGTTCTTCGGCCTTGCATTCTATTCTTGTACTTATGGATATATCACGGGAAATCAGCACAGCAAGTGGGATAGTCATCACTTATATAATCAGACAGACCGTATCATTACCAGAGGAACATCGGTATGGAACAGTATTTTTAGATTTAGGGCTTCTGCCAGACAGAGTTATGGAGACAGCATTCGGGACTTGTTTTGATTATTGTGATTCTTGATCATGTTCTCAGAGCCACCAGCTTCTGGCAGTTTTTATTGATTTGATGGACTACGGACCCCGCTAGCCTCGCCAAGCGAGGGTTGTGTTCTAGTCACCCGTGGACCTAACCAGGTGTGGGCTTCGCTGCACCCTAGTGCTTAGCATTTAGCGTTGTGTTACGCACTGGCTTCGCTGCATGAGCTCCGCCATGTGCGAGCCTCGCAGAGCGTTAGCTCCGCTGCACCCTAATGCTTAACGCCTGAGATGTGTTACGCGATGGTCTCACCTAGGCTTGGTTCCGTCTGTGGCTAGTCCCTTCAGTGCTTAGCACTCTAGCCGTTCCTCGGACTTCTTCTGCCTTGTATGTTTTCATGGATCCGATGTACATGGTTTTCTCATTGTATCTGAGCTATTGCGTTATCCGTATGAACGATCCATTCGGCCAACCTTGCAGAGATTGGGTATTCTTTAATGTTTCATGTGCAGTCGGGTTGTCATTCAGAAGTCAGTATTCAGAATTCTTTGTGGTTATTCTATATTCTCGGTTATGCCTTTCAGAGATTGCAATGCCAGTATTCAGGAATTCTTAATTATTGGTCTTCTTGATTCATGCTCAGTATTATCGGGATTTTCTTTATCTTTGGTATTCTGGAGGAACAGTGTGTATGCAGTATCGGTAATTCTACTATGGATTCTTTGTCAAGGACAGCTTCATGCCATGCGGGACTTTATATTATATTATGGATTTCTATGGATTTTCAGAGATTTTATATTATGGATTTCAGCACTATGGATTTCTAGGGATTCTATCAGCTTTGCTTCGCAGTCCGAAAGAGCAGACGTCAGGTCAGTATTATTATGACACCGTCAGAGGATATATATATGGCAGTAGTGCAGAGATGTCTCAGTCTTGGGTTATCATTCAGCCAATTTGTGGGAATTATCCTCAGTTACTCATATCTTGATTGGTATAAATCCTCATTCCTATTCCTTCCGTGTTCATCCTCCCCTTATCGAAATTTCGAGGACGAAATTTTTGTAAGGTGGATGGAATGTAACACCCCGTTCCTGGAATACGTACTTAGATACGTATTCTGATTTTTCTAACATATTTCTTTGATTTATCTTGTATTTGTTTTTGTTTTATGATTATTAGTGTGATCGTTTTGTGTTGGATTTGGATTCGTGGACTCGGAGTCAGCCCTAGTCTGAACCGGGGGCCCGAACCTAGTGCTTCGCTCGATTTGGCATTTCTGATAATCCGATTTGACCAATTTCAGTTTTAAACATCGTTTTCCAATATTTTAGATTTTTCATGATTTTCTGGAATTTTTCAGAATTATTTGCAAAATCTTCAAAACCGGTGTCGGTCGGTATCACTGACTGATTCCAGGATTTTTAGTTTTCAAATGGAGTTGAATTTTCAAAAACGGCTTTCAGTTTACATCTTAGAATATCATTTTCTATTTAAATTCATTTTTCGAGATTTTCAGAATTTATCGAAAATCCACCGGTTTTGGTGTCGACCGGTACCGCCGGAAGATTCCAGAATTTTTAATTTGAAATCTACATTGAATTTCTTGAATCCGATTTCACCGGGCATCTTAAAATATTATTTTCTATTTTTGAGAATTTTTCGGAACGATTCTGAAACAGTCAAATTTTTACCCTATTTAAATAATATTATTTTTACACTCTCTTTCTCAAATTCTATTCTTCCTTTCCCCCCAAAAGTCAAACTGACACAACTCTTTTCCCCCCATCATATCATCCACCAACCCTCATCCCATCACATCAATCTTCTTTAAATAAACCCCATCTCACCACTCTTTTTTAATTAATCTTTTCCCTTTTCTTTTCTTTTTTTTCTTTTCTTTTTTTCTCTCCTTCTCTTCCTCCCCTGGAGCCCGACCCGGCCTCACCTTCCTCCCTCCGGCGCCCCGGCGAGGACGGAGCGCCGCCGGCGCGTCGCCGGCGGCGGGGCGCGGCCAGGGGGCCTGCTGGCCCCCTGTGCATAGGCGGGGGAGGGGCGGAGCCCCTCCCTTCCCCCTCTCTTTTGGGGGTGGCCGGAGGCCACCCCGGCCTGCGCCGGCCACCCCGGCCGGCGCAGGGCACCCGCGACCCCCCTGGCCGCAGCCAGGGGCGCCAGCGACTAGCCCAGGCCGCTGGCCTGGGCTGGTGTGTGCAAGGGGGGCGGCAGCCCCCCTTCCTCCTCTCCCCTTTGGGGTGGCCGGCGGGGCCACCCCTGGCCGGCGGCCACCGGAGGGCCGCCGGCGCCGCCTCTGCAGGGCCGCGGCCAGGCCCCTGGGCCTGGCCGTGGGCTGTTGGGGGAGGGGGCAGCAGCCCCCTCCTGCTCTCTCTCTCTCTCTCTCTTGTTCTCTCTCCCTCCTCCTCTCTCTCTCTCTCTCTCTCTCTCTCTCTCTCTCTCTCTCTTCTCCCTCATCTCCCTCTCTCTCTCATTCTCTCTCACACTGCAAGCTCTCCCTCCCTCTCCAGATTTCCTCTCTCCCTCTCTCTTTCTCTCTCATCCCTTTCTCTCTCTAGATGTCCCCTCTATCTCTCTCTACACTTTCTCTCTCTAAAAATCCTAACTCTCTCTCTAGGCTTTCTCTCTCTAGACTCTCTCTAGAAATCTCCCTCTAGATTCTCTCTCTAGAAATCCCAACTTTCTCTCTCTAGACTATCTCTAAAGTCACTCTTTCTCTCTCTAGGTTTTCTCTCTCTAAAGATCTCACTTTCTCACTCTAGATTTTCTCTCTCTAGAAATCTCTCTTTCTCTCTCTACAAATCTCTCTCTAGACTTTCTCTCTCTAAACCTCTCTTTCTCTCTCTAACTCTTTCTCTCTCCTCTTTCTCTCTCTAAAAATAATAAATAAATATTTTAATATATGGATTGGTCTTGTGCTCGGATTTCTGGTGTTTCGGGATTTCTCGCGGTTTTTCGGTATTGAGGCGAGTACAGTTATTTTTAGCATGCATTTATTTTATCATTATGCGAGTATATTCTTGTGTTGTTATATACCATGCTATATGTGATATGTAATACCGGATACCAGTACTTGCCATGTTATAGATGATACTGATACTTACCATGCTATATTTGACATATGATGCCGATACCAGTACTTATCATGCTGTATTTGACATATGGTACCTGACACCGGTATTTGCCTTGCCATATTTGATACATGATATATGATACCGACACTTGCCATGCTGTAGTTGATGCATGATATATAACACTGATACTTGCCATGCTATATGTGACACCTGATACTGATACTTGCCATGCTATATATGACATGTGATACCTGACCCCGGTACTTGTCTTGCTACACTTATCACTTTATATTAGACATTGATTCTTGATATGTCACACTTGACACCTGCTCCTGACACCCGGTATATGAGATGCTTTCATGTGGTATAAATACCTAGACCTGACATCATGACCCTTGACCGGACATTACTACCCCTGATACCTGTATGACATATTCATGATTATCACTGTTACGGGGACATGACATGATTACTATATTATTATTACCAGATATTGGTACTCCTGAGCTCCTGTACTCCTGTATACTTGACCCCCTGAAATAGGGAGGCTCCTGACATTACTCCTGATACTATACTCCTGTTGACCCCGTAATAGGATAACCATGAATATGGGTTTACTATGAATACTCTGTGGACATTATCACTGGATAAATTATAATAATTGGACAACTTACACCTGGTTTGGGGGAAACTGATGGGCCCTGATTAATCATGTTTATGGTGGTCTTATCGAGCCGCGCGTGGCCACATACTTGGATTCGACCTGGAGGCCACCAGGCGTTTCCGTGGGGTGTACTGGCACCCCTACTCCCTTGCCTGCCGGTTGTACCATAAGCCCCTAGGCCTATTCCTGTGGGAGCGGTGACAACCTATTCCTGTTCGGGCGTACAATAAGTCCCGGTACCTAGCGGTACGTTCCGGCTCAGCACCGGATACTCCTTGACCGTTGTCCCGGGCATGCACGGGGCCCATCCGAAACATGGTTCATCGATCTTCATCAGTTTCCAATAACTTACTCCTCGGTCTGTATGCTGAGGTATGTGGGATGGGACACATACCGATGTATACAAATCAGATGAGTCTTAATAACTAATAATAACCTGCTCTTGATATATGACTAGCTATACTCTTGACCTATACTGCCTACCACTTATACTTGTGCTATCTTGTTGGATTATTTGATTGCTTCCATATTGTTTCATTATTATATTGTTGTGAAGGAAAAGTCGGATTATATAAACTTAGATTACAGTGACGTGATGTATAGGGTATATATATGAGGGTTTCCTTGTTTGGATTATTCCTTCGACGTACTAATCTCACTGATCGGTAATGTGAGCTTATATAACTGATTTCCTGTAGTTGCTTTACTCACTGTCTATTTCATGTTCTTACATGCTTATATCCACGATACACATTTCCTGTACACATGTATCTGTTATGCACGCCACCTGGCTTTATTGTATGTACTCGCTGGGGTTGCTAACAACCCTGGATTCTCATGTCCAGATCCTAGAGTCTGGACCGTGGCGGCCTTGCTGTACCTGATCAGAGTGCGCAGCGGGAGCGTGGTTAGCAGTTACCTATCTGGACCCTCCTTCTTCCAGCTTCCCCTTGACCGGCTCGCGAGATTCCCATCGTGCTACTCGTGAGTACTTTCCAGTATTTCATATTGTGCATCCTGCTTTTGTGCCTCTTAGTGATCATATATTCTTCAGATATTATATCATGCCTTGTGATAACTGTGTACTGGTGTTATTATTGCTGGATTGCATATTACCACTATGCTTCCGTACTCTGACCCCTGCCTGTATTGATGCTTAGCGTATATACGCTAGGGTATTTCCGACCTTCGTATATACGTCGCAGTAACGTCTCCGTACCCTCCGGATCGGGGCGTTACAACTATCATGGCAAACATGCATATCAATTTCATTTTTCAAAGAATCATTTTTCTTCAAAGCCAAATCCAATTCTTTTGAAATAGAATCAATTTTATTTTTCAAAGTAAGATTTTCTTTGAAAACACAATTAAATCTAGAAGACAAAACCTCATTGTGTTCTACAACATCATCAAAATCATTTTTGTTTTTCAAGACTTCAATCTCTTTTAGTGCAAGTTCAAGTTGAGATTGTAGCGAGTCACGTTCACTAGTGATCTCTTCTTTCTCTTGTAAAATCGATTCAAAAGTGGAACATAAATCCTTTAATTCTCCTTTTAAATCAAAATGTTTCTTTTTCAAAATCTCATGTTTTTCCATAAATTTTTCAAGTTTAGAAGCAAGTTCAACATTCAAATTTTGAACTTCAAAACAACCATGGCAATATGAACTAGAGCTATCATTAAGAGGGGAATGCGAATGTACCTCATGAGAGTCATTCCCGTATGCCATAAAGCCTCGTTCTTCGGAAGCTTCTCTCTTAGATCTCCTTATCTTGTTGATGATCACGGGTAGCTCCGGAGAAGTTAGAATACTCCAAACTGCAAAAGCCGAATCATATTTAGCAAAGATAGGAAAAAGATGTTCATTTAAAGATGCTTGAAGTGTCCTAAGGGCTAATGCATTGGCCTTCTTATGCTTACTAGTATTTGGGTGGTCTTCTATAGTGATGGCTTGATAAACTAGATGACCTAGATTCTTTAAATGCCTAGTCATGTCTACCTTCCATGCATCAAGTCTAAAATGGTCAAACATAGGAGGGCTAGCCATGAATGCAATCTAAGATGTGAGTGCAAATGAGATGCAAAAGAATGATTAGCAAACCAAGATCTTTTACTCCTAGGTTGTTAAACCAAAATATCAGGAGCACTAGCTCTGATACCAATTGAACTCACCTAGAGGGGGGGTGAATAGGTGATGATGCTAATCAATGGAACTAAATGCGGAATTAAAAATCTAGATGCAATGAGCACTCAAGTGTGATCCACTAGTGATGCACACACAACCAAGCCAAGCAAATATGATGAACAATATGGAATGTAAATGCAAGGCACAAAGTAAATAGAGATAGAGATAGAGAGAGCCAATCGATCAAACGCAAACACCAAGGTATGTTCTCGAGGTTCGAGCACCCAGCTCTACATCCCCGCCATCCCCAGATGGATTCTAACACTCTCACTATCACAAAGAAAGTTACAAGAACCACAACCTCCTCTTGAGGCAAAAGCACAAAGCCACACAAAGTAAAGGAATACAACTTAGTGGTATACAACAACAACCACAAAACAATTTCTTGCTACTTGGTGGTTTAAGGCAACAACCACAAACAATCTCCTTTTTCTCACACAAAGCCTATAGACAATATAGTAGATTGTAGCTCAAGTGTGGAGAAAACCAAGGGATTTGAAACCAGCAACACAAAGAAAAATCTTTGGGAAATAGATGAAATCAAGATATAGAGATTCAATTCAAAAGCTTTTCCCAAAATCCCTTTTCTTTGGTTTTTCAAACCCTAATCAAAAACACAAGAAATAGTTTACTTTGAATCCAAAAACCAATTTTGATTGCAACAAAAACTCCAGAGAGATATAGAATTTAAGCCCAAAAATCTTGAAGAGAAATAAAGCTCTTTTGGAATTTTTTAAACAAACATTTTTCTCTTAATAAAACTTATTTTGAATCTCTTCCCAATCACTCCTATTTATAGGAGAGGAGTAGGTTAAGAGATAATAAACACTTAAGGTTAATTAAGTAATATTAGATTTGAAATAAAACCCAATTTCAAATTTTAAACACAAAAGACAAAATAAATCAGCATTAAAAAATCTGCCCGTTACTGTTCAAACGGCTCGATCGGTCGACCGGCCGGTCGACCGGTAGTTCAAAAAATCTGACCGTTATGAGCTATCGGTCGACCGATCCGGTCGACTGATAAAAACAGTGAGCAAAACAAAGCTATCGGTCGACCGCTCCGGTCGACTGATGCCTGACTGAGACTCAAAATAATATTTCGGTCGACTGTCGGTAGACAGCCGGTCGACCGACAGACATGCACACGGATACGTGCATTCTGCCAGGACTCCGGTCGACTGGTCCGGTCGACCGGACCAGCCTGACACAGACACGGTCGACTGTCGGTAGACAGCCGGTCGACCGGTTCTGGTCAGAAAACCAAGTAAACAATATTTTAATAAATCCCACAAAATCTCTAAAATTCCACAAAAATAGTTTTGTCATATTATATTGAAAGATGAACTTGTGTTAAAAATCCCAACACAAATTTCAAACATATTTGACTATTTTTGTGTCAAAGAAATTTTGCCAAAAACAAACTCGTATTTTCTAAAACTTGGAATCTTAAATAGAAAATACGTTTTGTCTAAAACTCTTCCAAATACAAAATTATGATATTTAAACACTTTTGAAGCATGTTGTATATGAATAGAAATTCAATATACAAGAAACATATATATATATATCATAATTTTTGTCATTAAGTCCAAAATAATATTTTTGATAAAAATACCAAAACATAAAACACATGAAATAGAATATCAAACTAAGTTTGTTTAAGCAATAGAAGCATGCATGTATATAGAACAAATCATATATACACTGAACCATGTAAACTTGTTTTGATATAAAATCTATTCATGAAAACCAAGATCGGTTAAACCAAAAACCGAAAATATTCAAAACGTGAAACATGTGTGTTGTGAACTTGAGCTTATCATACTATACTAATCTTTACAATTAAGATCTAAACCCAAACTAAACTATGGATACCTAAGTCTTCTTGTAGAGCGCAATCTCCAAGTCTTCTTGTAGAGCGCAATCTCCAAGTCGGCTTGATCCAAAACTCCTTTGAATCACCGAGCAATGCAATATATCATCTTTGATGCTTAGGCTCTTGAATCATCATGTGCAAGCTTCCAAATCATCTTGTTGAAGCTAAACACCAACTAATATCTTGATTAATGATCTGAAACTAAAACACAAGATTATTAGTACACATAACTACATGAGTTAGTCATCATCAAAACTAGAGTGGAAAGCCTTTGGGCCAACAAACCAAACATTCACACTCCTCACACTCATCATGCAATCATGAATGGTAAAATTTATGCATGCACTTATTGTGGCCAAAAGGGTCACTTAACCAAATTTTGTTTTGATAGAATTGAAAAGTCACCTAGAGGGGGGGTGAATAGGTGACAATGCTAATCACGGGGCAAATAAAAAATTTAAAGCTACCACAATCAAGTTTCACAAGATGAATGCAAGCAAGTAAATATGACAATGATTATGATGAGCAAGAATAAGAGCAAGTATAGTAAAAGAGTGCAAGAAAGTAAACCAATCGCAAACACAAGGATATGTTATCGAGGTTCGAGCACCCAGCTCTACTCCCCGCCTTCCCCAGAAGGATTCTAGCTACTTCCACTATCACAAAGAACAATTACAATGGAGTACCCAACTCCTACAATCTCAAGACAAGTAATTTCCTTGGTAGTCAAAAGACCACAAACTCTCTCTTTCAAATATCTCTTCCCTTACAGAGGTCCTTAGAGAATATTGAGTAGGAATGAAGCTCTTTTGTGTGTAAGGAAAAGAAATTGAAATCAGAGAAAAACTTTTGAAAACCCTTCAGAAATTGAGAGAATTTAGCTCAAAAACCAAGAACATTGAAAGCCTTAAACTTTTGAATTTTTAGCAATAATTGTTGTTGTAACCAATCTCTCCCCAAACACCCCTATTTATAGGAGAGGGCTAGGGTTTAGGGATAAAACATAGTTACTGATGTTTAGGAGGTAATTAGATCAAAATATATCCTTAAACGAATTTTTAAACACAAAAGACAAAAATAAACAGCTCTTAAAAAATCTGCCCGTTACTGTTCAACGGCTACATCGGTCGACCGGGCCGGTCGACCGGTAGTACAAAATTCCGACCGTTACAGGCTATTGGTCGACCGACCCGGTCGACTGATACAAACTGTGACTCAAAAATAAATATCGGTCGACTGCCCCGGTCGACCAACAGACATGCACACGGATACATGCATTCTGCCAGGACCTCGGTCGACTGGTCCGGTCGACCGGACCAGCCTGACATAGACTCGGTCGACTGTCAGTAGACTGCCGGTCGACCGGATCAGGTCAGAAAACGAAATAAAGACAAAATTTTGAGAAGAAAAATATTTTTAACAAAACTATTTTAAACAGGAATTCAGTATGTAACATAAAAAGAAATTTGTAGAAGAAAGATTTTGTACTAAAATATTTTTGTATATTTTATAGGAAATAAACTAAGAAATAGTATATGCGCAAAAACGTGTGTGATTGAGCTTCAAACCTAATCTCTATTCTTTAACAAGCTATAAAACTAAAAATACAAAACCTAAGGACCTCTGAGCAATCTTCACGTCTTTGAGCCATCCAATGCCTTGCTAGTGCCTTCTCTTCTATGATCCTTCCTTGATGAGCAAATTGCCTTCCTTGCTTTGTGGAACTTAGAAGTTCTTGCAATAGCTAAGCGAATGGTCTCTAAACATGGTACAAGACCTGAAACTCATCTTAGCAAACTTGTTAGTACCAAATAGCACTAATTTGGTTTGTCATCATCAAAACACAAAACAATTGGAGAGTGTAACCTCTTGGGCCAACAATCTCCCCCTTTTTGATGATGACAAAACAAATAGGCTATTAACAAAAATATAGGGTAGGAGAAAACTCCCCCACAAATTATGCTATACATAAAACACAAGAATATGCTCTAGATACCAATAATTGAAATGATGCACCAATTATTGAAACCAATTAAAACAAAATTAGAAAACCCAAAAATTGCTCTTGATACCAAAAATACCAAAACAACTAAAACACAAGAATTCATAAAACCAAAACATATAAATTCATAAAACAAATCTTAAAATTAAAGCATATAAATTCATATGGAACCAAGACCAAATGAACTTATTTTTGTCATGTAAACTTATTCTCCCCCTTTTTGTCATACATCAAAAAGAGTTATGAAAAACATGTTTATTCAATAATACAAACATTAAGTTCTCCACAAATAAACGAAAATCTAGCAAAATCAAGAGGTTTAGTGAAAATATCGGCTAGTTGTAAATCCGTGGAAACATAATCAATATCTATATCACCTTTCTCAAAATGATCTCTAAGAAAGTGATATCTAATCTCAATGTGCTTGGTCTTACTATATTGATTTGCATTTTTGGTCATGTGTATAGTACTAGTATTATCACAAAATATTTTTATATGATCAAAGTGCAAATCAAAATCAAGGAGAGTATGTTTCATCCAAAGGACTTGTGCACAACAAGCCCCCGCGGCAACATACTCCGCCTCGGCGGTTGAGAGAGCTACGGAATTTTGTTTCCTAGAGGACCATGAAACAAGACAATTACCAAGAAATTGACATGTCCCACTAGTACACTTTCTATCTACTCTACAACCCGCATAGTCGGCATCCGAATAACTAGTCATTGAAAAATCTATAGTTTTTGGATACCAAAGACCCATTCCAATAGTGCCCTTAATATAACGAATAATGCGTTTTACCGCAATAAGATGAGACTCTTTAGGACACGATTGAAATCTAGCACAAAGACACACACTAAACATGATATCCGGCCTACTTGCCGTCAAATATAAAAGACTTCCTATCATGCTTCTATATAATTTAATATCAACATTTTTACCTTGTTCGTCCTTATCAAGCTTGGTTGTAGTTGCCATTGGAGTGTTGCAAGCCTTTGATCCTTCAAGCCCAAACTTCTTTACTAGCTCCTTTGCATACTTGGCTTGGTTAATGAAGGTTCCGTCTTGCAATTGCTTGATTTGGAGTCCAAGGAAGAAATTGAGCTCACCCATTGAAGACATTTCAAATTCAAGTTGCATGACTTTCTCAAAATCCTTGCATAAAAGTTCATTAGTAGATCCAAAAATTATATCATCAACATAAATTTGCACAATTAAAATATCATTATCAACATGCTTAGTAAAAAGAGTTGTGTCTACTTTGCCTTTAATAAAATCATTTGAAATGAGAAAACTAGAAAGCCTTTCATACCAAGCTCTTGGAGCTTGTTTCAATCCATACAAAGCTTTATCAAGTTTAAAAACAAAATCGGGATGAACATGATCAACAAAACCGGGAGGTTGAGCAACATAAACTTCTTCATTAATAAAACCATTCAAAAATGCACTTTTCACATCCATTTGAAAAAGTTTAAAATTTTTAAAACATGCAAAAGCTAGTGTCATCCGTATGGCTTCAAGCCGTGCTACGGGTGCAAAGGTCTCCTCAAAGTCAATTCCCTCAACTTGAGTGTAACCTTGGGCCACTAACCTAGCTTTATTCCTAATGACATTTCCGGACTCATCCATCTTGTTTCTAAAGATCCACTTAGTACCAATTATTGGTCTATCGTGGGGCTTAGGAACAAGGTGCCAAACTTGGTTGCGCTCAAATTGATTGAGTTCCTCTTGCATGGGAAGCAACCAATATGGGTCCGTCTCGGCTTCGAGAATGCCTTTGGGTTCAAAATGAGAAATGAAAGCAAAGTTACCACATAGGTCATGGAGTTTGGAGCGCGTAGTGACTCCTTTAGATGCATCACCCAAGATGAGCTCCTTAGGATGATTTGTAGCGTATCTCCAAGCTTTAGGAAGCGGTTGAGTGCTTTCCTCCTTATCCTCTTGAACTTCACCAATAGGATCTAGCTTTTCTTCTTGAGCGGGTGAGTCCTTCAAGGATAGTCTCTCCATGTCTTCACCTAATGGTTCAAACTCTACAACATTCTCAACAAACACATTAGATTCTTCAAACTTAACATGCATGGATTCTTCAATGGTTTGAGAAGATCTAATGAAAACTCTATATGCTTTGCTAGTAGAGGAATATCCAACAAAGATAGCCTCATAAGCCTTAGCATCAAATTTACCCAAATTATCCTTAGTATTTAAAACAAAACACTTGCATCCAAAAACTTTAAAATATGCAACATTAGGTTTTCTAGAATGATACATTTCAAAAGAAGTTTTTGAAGAATTTTTGCATAAATAAATACGATTCGATATATAGCATGCGGTGTTTACGGCCTCGGCCCATAAATATTGAGGGAGGTCATATTCACTTATCATTGTCCTAGCCATCTCTTATAGTGTTATATTTTTCCTTTCTACAACTCCATTTTGTTGTGGAGTTCTAGGACAAGACGTTTCATGCTTAATTCCCTTTTCATCACAATAAGTCATGAAGAGTTGGTTAATAAACTCACCACCTCTATCACTCCTTATTCTCAAAATCGGAAAACCCTTTTCTTTTTCAACTCTTTTTCGAAAAATCTTAAAATGAGAAAAAGTTTGATCTTTATTTTGTAAAAAGAAAACCCAAGTAAAACGGGAGAAATCATCAACCAAAACAAATGTAAATCTACTTCCATTTAAACTCTTAGTTTTAGTTGGTCCAAAAAGATCCATATGAATTAATTCTAAAGGCCTAGTTGACATGATATCCTTGATTGATTTAAAGGAAGACTTGGTTTGTTTCACAAGTTGGCACGCACCACAAATGCGGTCTTTCTCAAAATTCAAGCAAGGTATACCCTTCACTAATTCCTTTGAATTAATCCTAGAAATATGGTCAAAAGATGCATGTCCTAATCTTCTATGCCAAAGTCAAGAATTTTCATCAAAAGCATTTAAGCATTTAGTAGAACAATCTAAATTAAGCATGTCAATGATATAAACATTATTATCACGAAAACCGGTAAGAATACAATCATTAGATTTAACATCAAAAATCTTGCAAGAAGTATCATCAAAAACAACTTTAAGTCCACGATCACAAAGTTGGCTAATGCTAAGCAAATTATGTTTTAAACCATCTACTAAAACAACATTCTCAATAATAGAAGATGCACCAATTTGAATGTTACCTATACCGATGATAGTTCCTTTGGAGTCATCCCCGAAGGTGACGGTGCCACCTTCCATGTACCTTGATAGGGTTGTGAAGTTGTTGATGTCCCATGTCATGTGTCTTGAACAACCACTATCAAGGTACCACCGCTCCCTACGTCTTGGAGCTTTGGTGTGTACCTACATCAAACAATTTAAGACTTGATTTTGGTACCCACATTTTCTTGGGTCCTCTAGGGTTAGTGTCATGAACCCAAACAAGATTATTTGTTCTATTTAGTTGATCATAACAAAACTTAGCTAAATGTCCATTTTTGTCACAATATGTGCATCTATACACTCTACCATATTTAAAAGCATAATGAGTGTGTGATTTGTGAGCATGGGCATTGTGAGCATGAAGAATCTTAGCATGAGATGTGTGCTTTTTAGAAAATTTTTCTTCAAGTTTCTTAGTATTAAAGGCACAATCTTTTAAAACTTTTTCAAAATCATTCATTTTGGATTTAAAAGAAGAAATTTCTTTTTCATCAATAATAGGAGATTTTGCCTTACAAGTACTCTTGTAGGCACAAAATTCTTTTTGCATGGAAATGAAATTAGAAGAAATATCATCTTTTTCTTTAGAGACAATGGCAAGTTGATTCTTAAGAAAAGCAACTTCTTTTTGTAATTTTATGCATTCAAGTTTCTTGTTATCATAAGTTTCAGAAAGTTCTACAAAAACATGCACTAGAACTTCCTTACTTACATCATCATCTTCATCATCAAGGGATTGAGGAGTTACCTTGGGTGTGTTTGCCATGAAACACATATTAGCTTGATCCACCTCCTCTTCGGACTCGCTTTCCGAATCCCATGTTGCTTTGTAGGCTTTCTTTTCCTCCGGCTTCTTTGGCTTGAAGGAGGAAGTCATTTTCTTCTTGAACTCCGGACAATCCGCCATGATATGTCCGGGTTTGCGGCAATTGTAGCATATGATCTTCCGCTCCTCTTTGCCTTCGAATTTTCTCCGGAAGTTGAACTTGTTCTTTCGGTACAACCTCTTGACATTCCGCACAAGTAGAGTTAGCTCCTCATCTTCTTCTTCGTCATCTTCATCGTCATCATTGGTGGTTGAAGTCTTGAAGGTTATGGATTTCTTCTTTGAAGTAGTGGCCTCTTCTCTCGCCTTCTTCTCCATCTCATGGGTCTTTAGGTTCCCAATGAGACTAATGAGGTCCATCTCGTCCTTGTCGTTCAACTCCTTCAAGGTGGTGGCCTTGATCTCCCATGATGAAGGAAGAGCCCGAATTACTTTCCGCACCTTTTGATCGTTGGAGATGTCATCACCTAATGAAGAAAGACCATTAGTGATTTTAGTAAACCTTGTAGCCATACTATCAATAGACTCATCATCAAGCATTTTAAATGACTCATATTGGGACCTCAAGAGATCTATCTTAGCTCTCTTGACTTGTGAAGTCCCCTCGTGTGTGACCAATAAGTGTTGCCAAATCTCATAGGCGGATTGGCAATGAATTACCCGTGTAAGGTCATCCTCATTCAAGGCAGTTAATAGGAATTTTGGGCTTTGGAGTTAGCCTCATATAGTTTAAAGTCAAGGTCGGTCCAAGTGCTCTCATCACCATTGGGTGCTACATAGGGTTTAGTCAAGGACTTGGCCACTAAGCTACCCAAAGATTGCAAAAATATAGTCATCCTAACCTTCCAAATTGGGAAATTAAGTCCATCAAATTTAGGAGGGGTTTTGATGTTATCGGCCATGTTTACTAGTGTATGAATGGATGAATGAAAATGTTGATTAGCAATATTTTAAGGATCTCTCTATGGATGTTAAGCCAAACCTAGAGTCCAAGCTCTGATACCAATTGAAAAGTCACCTAGAGGGGGGGTGAATAGGTGACAATGCTAATCACGGGGCAAATAAAAAATTTAAAGCTACCACAATCAAGTTTCATAAGATGAATGCAAGCAAGTAAATATGACAATGATTATGATGAGCAAGAATAAGAGCAAGTATAGTAAAAGAGTGCAAGAAAGTAAACCAATCGCAAACACAAGGATATGTTATCGAGGTTCGAGCACCCAGCTCTACTCCCCGCCTTCCCCAGAAGGATTCTAGCTACTTCCACTATCACAAAGAACAATTACAATGGAGTACCCAACTCCTACAATCTCAAGACAAGTAATTTTCTTGGTAGTCAAAAGACCACAAATTCTCTCTTTCAAATATCTCTTCCCTTACAAAGGTCCTTAGAGAATATTGAGTAGGAATGAAGCTCTTTTGTGTGTAAGGAAAAGAAATTGAAATCAGAGAAAAACTTTTGAAAACCCTTCAGAAATTGAGAGAATTTAGCTCAAAAACCAAGAACTTTGAAAGCCTTAAACTTTTGAATTTTTAGCAATAATTGTTGTTGTAACCAATCTCTCCCCAAACACCCCTATTTATAGGAGAGGGCTAGGGTTTAGGGATAAAACATAGTTACTGATGTTTAGGAGGTAATTAGATCAAAATATATCCTTAAACGAATTTTTAAACACAAAAGACAAAAATAAACAGCTCTTAAAAAATCTGCCCGTTACTGTTCAACGGCTACATCGGTCGACCGGGCCGGTCGACCGGTAGTACAAAATTCCGACCGTTACAGGCTATCGGTCGACCGACCCGGTCGACTGATACAAACTGTGACTCAAAAATAAATATCGGTCGACTGCCCCGGTCGACCGACAGACATGCACACGGATACGTGCATTCTGCCAGGACCTCGGTCGACTGGTCCGGTCGACCGGACCAGCCTGACATAGACTCGGTCGACTGTCGGTAGACTGCCGGTCGACCGGATCAGGTCAGAAAACGAAATAAAGACAGAATTTTGAGAAGAAAAATATTTTTAACAAAACTATTTTAAACAGGAATTCAGTATGTAACATAAAAAGAAATTTGTAGAAGAAAGATTTTGTACTAAAATATTTTTGTATATTTTATAGGAAATAAACTAAGAAATAGTATATGCGCAAAAATGTGTGTGATTGAGCTTCAAACCTAATCTCTATTCTTTAACAAGCTATAAAACTAAAAATACAAAACCTAAGGACCTCTGAGCAATCTTCACGTCTTTGAGCCATCCAATGCCTTGCTAGTGACTTCTCTTCTATGATCCTTCCTTGATGAGCAAATTGCCTTCCTTACTATGTGGAACTTAGAAGTTCTTGCAATAGCTAAGCGAATGGTCTCTAAACATGGTACAAGACCTGAAACTCATCTTAGCAAACTTGTTAGTACCAAATAGCACTAATTTGGTTTGTCATCATCAAAACACAAAACAATTGGAGAGTGTAACCTCTTGGGCCAACAAGAATAAATGCCTCAAATAATCTTACTTGCTTTCGTAATGCTAAAATTAATGGACCAAGAAAATTTAAGTACCAAAGTCAACAATTATGTTACATGATGTAGGTACACTCCAAAGCTCAAAGACGTAGGGAGCGGTGGTATCTTGATAGTGGTTGCTCAAGGCACATGACATGGGATATCAACAACTTTACAACCCTATCAAGATACCATGAAGGTGGCACCATCACCTTCGGAGATGATTCCAAAGGAAAGATTGTTGATATAGGTAACATTAAACTTAGTTCATCTCCTATGATTGAAAATATTGCCTCAAGCATAATCTCTTGAGTGTTACTCAACTTTGTGATAAAGGTTTTAATGTGATTTTTGATTACTTAGCTTGTAATATATTTGATAGACAAATTAATGCATGTATACTTTCCGAATTTCGTAAAATAATGTATACATGATTGACATGTCTAATATGCAATGCAATGCCACTTGTTTGAATGCCTTCTATGATGACTCTTGGTTATGGCATAGGAGACTAGGCCATATTTCTTTTGACCATCTATCTAGAATAAACAACAAGGAAGCGGTGAAAGGTATTCCTTGTTTCAAATTTGAAAAGGACCGCATTTGCGATGCGTGCCAACTTGGAAAACAAATCAAGTTCTCTTTCAAATCCATCAAGGATATCATGACATCACGACCTTTGGAGTTAATTCATATAGATTTATTTGGTTCTACTAAAACCAAAAGTCTAAGTGGGAATCACTTTGCTTTTTGTATTGGTTGATGATATTTTTCATTTTACTTGGGTTTTCTTTTTAGAACATAAAAATCAAGCATTTTCACATTTTCAAATGTTTAGGAAAAGAGTTGAAAAGGAAAAAGATTCTTCAATTTTATGAATAAGGAGTGATAGAGGTGGTGAATTCAATAGCCAATTCTTTATCACTTACTGTGAAGACAATGGAATTAAACATGAATTATCTTGTCCTAAAACTTCAAAATAAAATGGAGTAGTTGAGAGAAAAAATTGAACACTTCAAGAAATGGCTAGGACTATGATAAATGAATACAGTCTCCCTCAATACCTATGGGCTGAGGCCGTAAACACATCTTGTTACATATCAAATAGGGTTTTCTTTTGCAAAAACACTTCAAAAACTTCTTTCAAAATTTACTATTCAAGAAAATCAAATGTTTCTTATTTTAATGTTTTTGGTTGTAAATGTTTTGTTTTAAGTACTAAAGATAATCTAGGTAAATTTGATGCAAAAACTTTTGAAGCTATTTTTGTCGGTTACTCTAACACTAGTAAAGCCTATAGATTTTTCAATAAATCTACAATGACCATTGAAGAATCTATACATATAAAGTTTGAGGAATCTAATATTTTTGTTGAGAATGTTATAGAAATAGATTCCTTAATTGAAGACATGGAGAGGATAACTTTGAAGGACTCACCTATACAAGAAGACAAGCCAAAGATTGATGTGCAAAGTGAAGATCAAGAAGTTGAAGTGGAGCCACCTCATCTACTTCCAAAAGATTGGAGATTCACTCCACATCATACCAAGGATCTCATTATAGGTGATGTATCAAAGGGGGTAACTACTCGTTCCAAGCTCCATGATCTTTGTGGCCATTAAGTTTTTATTTCTCATTTCGAACCAAAGAACATCCTCGAAGCCGAGGGCAACTCATATTGGTTGCTTGCCATACAAGAGGAGCCCAATCAATTTGAGCGCAATCAAGTTTGGCATCTTGTACCTAGACTCCATGATAGACCAACAATTGGCACTAAATGAATTTTTAGGAACAAGTTGGATGAGTCGGGCAATGTTGTTAGGAATAAAGCTAGGTTAGTGGCCCAAGGTTACACCCAAATAAAAGGTATCAATTTTGAGGAAACCTTTGCACCTGTAGCACAGCTTGAAGCTATACGGATAGCACTTGCTTTTGCTTCCTACAAAAATTTCTAACTTTTTCAAATGGATGTCAAAAGTGTATTTTTTAAATGGGTTTATTGAAGAGGAGGTGTATGTTGAACAACCCCTCGAGTATATTGATCTACACATCCGGATTTTGTTTTCAAACTAGACAAAGCTTTATTGGTTTAAAATAAGCTCCTAAAGCTTGGTATGAAAGACTTTCATCATTTCTTATTTCTAATGGTTTTGCTAAAGGAACAAAGATACCACTTTGTTTACTAAATGTTGAAAATGATATTCTTATTATTCAAATATATGTTGATGATATTATATTTGGATCTACTAATGAAAAACTTTGTAAAGATTTTGAATCATGTATGAAGGAGGAACTTAAGATGTCTATGATGGGCGAACTTAACTACTTTCTTGAACTCCAAATCAAGCAAAGGAGTGATGAGATCTTTATAAATCAAGCCAAGTACATGAAAGAACTCATCAAGAAATTTGGGCTTGAAGGGGCAAAGACAAGCAAACTCCCATGGTTACCACAACAAAACTTGACAAGGATGAACATAGTATAAATGTAGACATTAAACTCTATCGTAGCATGATTGGTAGTTTATTATATTTAATGGCTAGTAAGCCGAATATTATGTTTAGTATTTATTTTTGTGCTCAATTTCAATCATGTCCTAAAGAGTCTCATTTGATTGCGGTAAAATGCATTATTAGATATCTTAAGGGCACCACTGGAATGGGTTTGTGGTATCCGATGATCGGACAATTTTTCATGACGAGTTTTTCTGATGCCGACTATGCGAGTTGTAAAGTGGATAGGAAGAATACTAGTGGAACCTATCAGTTTCTAGGAAATTGCCTTGTTTTATGGTCTTCCAAGAAGCAAAATTCTGTAGCCCTGTCAACCGCCGAGGCGGAGTATGTTGATGCTAGGGCTAGTTGTGCACAAGTCCTTTGGATGAAACATACTCTCCTTGACTATGATTTGCATTATGACTATATTAAAATATTTTGTGATAATACTAGTACTATTCATATGACTAAAAATGCAAATCAACATTGTAAGACAAAGTACATTGACATTCGATATCACTTTCTTGGAGATCATTATGAGAAAGGTGATATTGACATTGATTATGTTTCCATCGATTTTCAACTTGCGGATATTTTTACTAAACCACTAGACTATAATAGATTTTCAATTATTTGTGGTGAATTAAATATTTGTATTATGGATTCATGAGATTTTTTCAAATACTCTTCAAAAAAATTTTGTTGACTTGACCCTTTTTGATGCCTGACAAAAAGGATGAGAAATGCTTTTGAGTTATTAGTTCTTTTTCATGCATACATTTTCATTCTTTTTTGTTATAATTTGTAAAGTTCATTTTTCTTATACTTGATAGATAGCATGACTTGAGGGGGAGCTTTTTCACGCCCCTTTCACATTCTTTTTAAAAATTACTTATACGTTTTGTCATCATCAAAAAGGGGGAGACTGTTGGCCCAAGGTTATAATCACCCGATTTTGGAGTTTTGATGATCACAAAAAATATATAGTTATTTATACTAATCAAGTTTAAGTGTTTAAGATTATTTCAGAGTTCTTAAGATTCAAGATGTTTCTTCCCCTAAATGAAGGTGGTGTTGACTCAAGATGACTCAAATACGGGATCAAGAATTCAAGTAACTCAACGATGCATATGGAAAAGCCAAATTGAAGATCTTGTAGTCATCTAGACCCTTATAAGATTTTAGTATGTTAAAGAATAAGGATATGATATATGTGCTCAAGAAGTTACACACACAAAAAAATTTCACTTTTCAAAAATACAAGTTTTTGGTAGTATTGATTTTGTTGCATGTTTAGCTAATATGCAAGTTTCATAATTTTTTAAATTTTTATATCAAGCTTAGAACATGTATTTTATCTCCTATACAATCCTACATAACCCTCAAACCAATGAAAAATATTTTAGAAATATCTCCAAGTTCAAAAATCTGTTTAAATCATATTTCAGACCATACCGATCGGCCGGTCGACCGTATCTGTTTCAGGCCAACACGGTCGACCGGGCGGTTGACCGGTCCTTTTGGGCTGTGAGCGTGTGCACACTGTGCAAGTTTGTCGGTCGACTGACCGATCGACTGATTGCAAGGCACTAACTCTCTGTTTGTACTGGTCGACAGGCCCGGTCGACTGGCAGTTCAAAATCCTCTTTTTAATTTGCCTTGCGGTCGACCAGGCGGTCGACCGAAGCCAACGGCTATTTGCCAAGTGGCTTGCCGGTCAATCGGCAGCTGTCCAGACTGACACCAACGGCTCTATTTTGGATCTGTTTTATTTTTATGGGATTCAATGGCCATTTCTTATTTCCAAGTGGTTAGACTCACCCCTAATGACCTTGTATCACTTATGAATGGTATTTATCCTTTACCTATAAATAGAGGTCATGGGTCTTTGGTTTTAACAAGAAAAATATCCAAATTTCAAGTGTTTCAAAGAGAAGAAGTGTTTTATTGCTTTTCATTTTCTAAGTTCTTTCTATTGCAAAATTTTTAAGTTGTTTTTCAAGTCTTTTAAATCTTTACTACTGAAATTTTTCTCTCACTTTACTTCTTGAGCCAAAAATCATACTTCACTCTATAAGAAATTGTAAGAGAATGTTTGTCTTCCTAGATCACCAAGTGACTTGTATTCCTTTGAGTTGTAATTCCTCTTGTGTGGAGGATAGTGTTGTTGGAGTTGGGTACTCCGATCTTGTGTAGACAAATTGTAATCCCTTGGGTGTAAGGTTCCTGTGTGGAAGTTCCCTTTATAGATTTAGTGAAAATCCTTCATAGTGGTGAAGGCGGGGACGTAGAGCAGTGGCTTGAACCTCGAAACAAATTCTCTTGTGTTTGCGATTGATTTCTTCTTTCTCTTTGTTGTTTTACATTCTTATACTTGTGCTACTACTTGTCTTGTTTTTCTATTGCACACATTTCATCTTCCTGCATTTTCGGTCTATACTCATATCAATAAGGAAGCAATTAAGCACTCAACTCATAATCTAGAGGAATCAAAGAGGAGATGTTATAGAGCCTTTTACGGAAAATTCGGCTTCAATTTCTTATTTTGAGTGACCGCTTGCATCATACATCTTAACTAGTTTTTAAAGGGCATTTGATTAGCATAACACCTATTCACCTCCCCCCTCTAGGTGTTTTTCAAATTATCCATTCCATAAAGTCACATTCCATTATTGGACCAAGGTAAAGACAATTATGACCCAGTGATAATATTCAAAAATTTGTCATATAACCGGGATAAATTTCATTTCTGTATCTTACATGATCATATTCATAAAGGGGATAAAAAAATGTAAAAAAAAAAAGTTCGTCAAAGGTGGGTTCTAAGATAATCCATGTCATTTAAATTGGGCAGAAATGATTGGCCCAATCCGCCACCACTGGAACTGACACCTAGAGGTAACATGTTCCCTTTCCTTTTTTCTAAAAATACACCCAGATGGGGGCTGAATAGGTGTAATGCTAATCAAATGCGGAATAAAAATAACTTATGACAAATGATGCAAACCGGTCACTGAAAACAAGAATTGAAGCCGAATCTTCGTGAAAGGCTCTAGAACTTCTCCTCTAAAATTCCTCTAGATTATGAGTTGAGGTGCTCAATTGCCTTCTTATTGAGATGAGTAAAGATCGATAAATAAAAGCGATGAAAGTGATGCAATGATGAATAAAATGCAAACAATATTTGAAATGTGCAATAGAAGCAACAACACAAGTGCAAGCTAAGTAGAGAGATAGAGATCAAGAGACAAGCAATTTCAAACATAAACTATCTGTTTTGAGGTTCGAGACACCGCTCTACGTCCCGCCTTCACCATCATGAAGGATTTCACTATTCACAATAGGATCTTCCTCGAAGGGATCTTACAACAAAGAATTACAATGATCTACATGAGACCTGAGTGCCGAACTCTAACACTCAATCCTCTACACAAGAAGCAGCATAAAGCCAATGAGGTTTTACAAAGTTATTGGTGATCACTAGATCACAAAAACTCTCTTCTTTACAACTTCCTATAGAGTAGATATAAGTTGAGGCTCAAGAAGTAAGTGAGAGAGAAAATTTAGTTGAAAAGAATTTTAAGAGCTGAAAAACTAATTGAAATAGATTTGGAAATGAAAGCACTTGAAAACTAGAAACTTGAAAACTTGAAAAACCAGTAAACTTTTTGAAACTTGTTGCATGCTTGTATATTCTTGTTGTGAATCCTGTTCTCATGGTCCATATATATAGGCAACTCCTAAGCCCTGTTAGTTTAGCTCACGAGGTCATTTGGGAAGAGATTGGACCAAGAAAAAGCAAAAATGCCCGTTGGAAAAAGCAAAATAAAAGACAGATTCTGAAAGCTAACCGTTATGACTTTTGTCAGAGCATCGGTCGACCGGCTGGTTGACCGACCATTCATTTTCATGAACTAGTCATTGGGCTCGGTCGACTGCCCGGTCGACCCGAGTCAACCCGAGAGTACGGTTGAGCCAGTCGGTCGACCTATCGGTCAACCGCTGGGGTTAGTGGTCGACATATCAGTCGACCGACTAATGTTCATGACAATGTACAACCCCTAGCCAAAGGCTCGGTCAACCGCCGGTCGACCGTTCTGGCCTGTGCTTGGCTATGGCTGACCGGTCGATCGACCGACCTAGGTCAAAACTCATATTTTCAAATATTTTGAAATGCAAACTAATTTTTAAAATATTTTATATTGGTTTAAAAGATATATGGAAATGCATAGGCAATGAAATACATGCTCTAAACAAGATATATAAATTTTGGAAAAGTTGGAAACATGTATCAAGTACCTAACATACAAAACACCAATACGATAAAACATGCATTTTTGAAAACATGTATTTTTTGTCTGTGCAACTTCTTGAGCATCAAATCTATATTTTACGCTTTAACATATTATTTTCTTACAAGGATCTTAGCGACTACAAGTGTCTTCAAGCAGGCTTCTCCAATAGCGATGTCAAGAGCATTTGAGCTCCAATCCCAACTTGAATAGCCTTGAATCTTCATAAACCTTCCTTTTGAGAAAGAAAACTTCTTGTTTACATCAGAACCCTGAAACACACTTGGACACTTGAACTTGATTAGTACTAAATAACCACATATACTTTGTTATCATCAAAACAAGAAACCGGTGATTATTACCTTCGGCCAACAATCTCCCCCGTTTTGATAATGACAAAACATATGAGTTATTTTAAAATAAATGATAGAAAAGAGCTTAGAAAAGCTCCCCCTCAAGTTATGCTATCTATCAAGTACAAGAAATTATTATGATTATATATAAATTTGTCAATGTAAGCAAGTCACATTACATGGATATATGAAGAATATATCAATTTAGAATAATATGTATAAAAGGCCTACAATCCTTCCATTCCTCCTTCTTCCAAAAACATTATGCAATGAATGAAAATAATGGATCATACAATTGCATATAAACATAGTCATAGAAATGGATATAAAGCTCTCATGATACCAAAGCAAGGGAAACTTATCAAAACTATAGATAATAACTCAAATATCTCTCCCCTTTTTTGTCATGCATCAAAAAGGAATAAAAAACAAACATGAAACTAAGAGAGATATCAATAAAGACACATGTATATCAATGAAAAATACTTGAAATCATATGAAACAAACATAAAGCAATTTCAAACTCATGAATCCATAGTGCAAATATTTAACTCACCACAAATGAATGAAAATCTATTATAATCTAGTAATTTAGAAAAAATATTCGCACGTAGAAATCGGTAGAAACATAATCAATATCAATATCTCCTTTCTCATAGTGATCTCTAAGAAAGTGATATCTAATCTGTATATGTTTGGTCTTATTATGTTGATTTGTATTCTTGGTCATATGAATAGTACTAATATTATCACAAAATATTTTAATATGGTCATAATGCAAATCATAGTTAAGAACAGTATGTTTCATCCAAAGGACTTGTGCACAACAAGCCCCGGCCGCAATATACTCCACCTTAACAGTTGAGAGGGCTATGAAATTTTATTTCTTGAAAGATTATGAAGCTAGACAATTACCTAGAAATTGACAAGTTTCACTAGTGCTCTTCCTATCCACTCTACAACCGGCATAGTCGGTATCTAAAAAATTCATCATTGAAAATTGTCCGATTTTTAGATACCACAAGCCCATTCTAATAGTACCCTTAAGATATCGAATAATGTATTTTACTGCAATCAAGTGGGGACTCTTTAGGACAAAATTAGAATCTAGCATATTGGCAAACACTAAACATAATATCTGGCCTACTAGCTGTTAAGTAAAGCAAACTACCAATCATGATTCTATAGAGTTTAATGTCAACATTTTTAGCTTGTTCATTCTTGTCAAGCTTTGTTGTGGTACCCATAAGAGTCTTGCTTGTCTTTGCATCTTCAAGTCCAAATTTCTTGATAAGTTCTCGTGTGTATTTGGCTTAGTGTATGAAAATTCCATCACTCTTTTACTTGATTTGGAGTCCAAGAAAGTAGTTGAGCTCTCCCATCATAGACATTTCAAACTCTTTCTTCATACATAAATCAAAATTCTTTCAAAGCATTTCATTAGTAGATCCAAAAATGATATCATCAATATAAATTTGCACAATATGGATATCACTATCTCCATGCTTTGTAAACAATGTAGTGTCAATCTTATCTTTCACAAAACTACTTGAAATAAGAAAAGAAGAAAGTATTTCATACCAAGCTCTTAGAGTTTATTTAAACCATATAAAGTCTTTTCAAGTTTAAACACAAAATCCGAATGTGTAGGATCAACAATTGTTCAACATACACCTCCTCTTCGATAAAACCATTCAAAAATGCACTTTTAATATTCATTTTAAAAAGCTTAAAATCTTTGAATGAAGCGAAAGCAAGAGTCATCCATATGGCTTCAAGCCGTGCTACGGGTGCAAAGATTTTCTCAAAATCGATACCTTCAATTTGGGTGTAACCTTAGGCCACTAACCTAGTTTTATTCCTAATAATATTTTCTGACTCATCCAACTTATTCCTAAAAATTCATTTAGTACCAAAGATTGGTCTATAATGGGGTCGAGGAACAAGTTGCCAAACTTGGTTGCGCTCAAATTGATTGAGCTCATCTTGCGTTACAAGCAACCAATATGAGTTGCCCTTAGCTTCGAGGATGTTCTTAGGCTCAATATGAGAAATAAATGAAAAATGGCCGCAAATATTTTGGAGTTTAGAGCGAGTAGTTACCCCCTTGGATACATCAGCTATGATGAGGTCGTTGGGATGATTTGTAGCAAATCTCCAATCCTTTGGAAGTGGTTGAGTTGGCTCCACTTTAACACTTTAAACATCACCATGTTTCTCATCTTTTGGCTTGTCTTCTTGTATTGGTGAGTACTTCAAAAATATTTTCTCCATGTTTTCACCTAAGGAATCAATTTCTATAACATTTTTCACAAAATATTAGATTCATCAAACTTGATATGCATAGACTCTTCAATAGTCAAAATAGACTTATTGAAGACTCTATATGCCTTACTAGTATTTGAATACCCAACAAATATAGATTCATAAGATTTGGCATCAAATTTAACTAAATTATCTTTAGTGTTCAAAACAAAACATTTATAACCAAAAACTCTAAAATATGAAATATTTGATTTTCTCAAATAGTAAATCTCAAATGGAGTTTTGGAAGTATTTTTGCAAAAATAAACTTTATTCGATATGTAATATGAAATGTTTACGGGCTCGGCCCATAGATATTGACGGAGTTCATATTTACTAATCGTTATCCTAACCATCTCTTGAAGAGAGTGATTCTTTGTTTTAAAGACTCCATTTTGTTGTGGAGTTCTAGGATAAGATAGTTCATATTTAATTCTATGTTTTCACAATAAGTATAAAGAAATGGTTAATGAATTGACCACCTCTTTTATTCCTTATGTACAAAATCAAAAAAACTTTTTTTCAACTCTTTTTCTAAAACATGGAAATGCAAAAAATCTTCATCTTTGTGTTCCAAAAAAACCAATGTAAATTTAGAGAAATCATCAACTAAAACAAAAATAGAATGATTACTACTAAGACTTTTGAATTTTGTTGGACCAAACAAATTCATGTGGATCAACTCTAATGGTTTAGATGTCATGATATCATTGAATGCTTTGAAAGAGAATTTGGTTTGTTTTCCAAGTAGGCATGCATCATAAATGCAATCTTTTCAAACTTCTAGTCAGAAATACCCTTCACTGATTCCTTAGAGTTAATTCTAAATAGATGGTAAAACAAAATATGGCCTAGTCTCCTATGTCATAACTAAGAATCTTCATTAAAAGCATTCAAACAAGTAGCATTGTAATGTTAATTTAACATGTCAATCATATAAACATTGTTTTCACGAAAATCAGAAAGAACACAAATATTTGTTTTCTTATCTGAAACATCGGACGTGAAATCATCAAAAATAACTTTAAAATCTTTATCACAAAGTTGACTAATGCTCAAGAGATTAAGCTTGAGTCCTTCGACCAAAACAATATTTTCTATTAAAGGAGATGAGCCAATTTGGATATTACTTATACCAATGATTTTGCCCTTTGAATCATCTCTGAAGGTAACGGTGCTACCTTCATATCATACCTTGATAGGGTTGTAAAGTTGTTGATATTCCAAGTCATGTGTCTTGAGCAACCGCTATCAAGGTACAACTGTTCCCTACGTCTTAGAGCCTTGGTGCGTACCTATATCAAATAAAGAAGTTGTTGATTTTGGTACCCATATTTTCTTGGGTTCTATTATATTAGTTGTTCGAACACAAACATGTTCATTTGAAGCATTAATGCGATAAAAGCAAAACTTAGCTAAGTGACCTTCTGGCTATAATAGGTGCATGAATATACTCTACCATACATAAATGCATGATGTGTATGTGTATGATGAGCATGTGAAACATGAGCATGCTTACTGTGTGTGGCATGTTTAGCATGATGTGTATAGGCATGTTGTGCTTAAAGAGTATGAGCATGTGTAGTATGAGAAACATGAACATGTTTCCTTAGAGTGTGTCTCTTTGAAAACATGACCTCTAATCTAGCTTTATCAAACTCACATTTTTTTAAAAATATTTTCCAAACTGTTAATTTTAGTTTTTAAAATATAAATCTCTTTTTCATCAATTAAAGAAAATTTGACTTTACAAGAAATTTTGTGTGCATCAAAGTCTTTTTGTGTAGCAAGAAGTGTGAAAGATAAAAACATGTTTTTCTTTTGAAAGAACAACAACTTGATTTTGAAGAAATTCATTTTCCTTTTTCATTTTCAAATGTTTCATCTTAAGAAAATCATTGTTGTTAGACAACTCTTCAAAAGCCTCACCAATTCATCCTTTGTTAATTCACGATCATCTAGAGATGGTTCGGATATTACCTTGGGTGTGTTATCATTAGCCATGAAACACACGTTTGCCGTATCTACCTCTTCTTCAGATTCACTCTCCGAATCCCATGTAGCTTTCAATTCCTTTTTTTTCTAGGGCATCTTGGAGGTTGTAGGCTTGCTTTTGTTCTCTGGGCACTTGGCAATGATATGTCAGAGTTTTCGATAATTGAAGTAAATGATCTTCTTGTCCTCCTTCCCTTGCCATCGTCTTCTATTAGTGAACATGGCCTTGTTGTACATTCTCCTTACATTTTTCACTAGGAGGGAAAGATCTTCTTCATCATCTTCTTCATCATCATCATCGGAGATGGTGGGAGTAGACTTGAAGGCTAGCATCTTCTTCTTTTGTGGTGTCATTTCTTTTCTTGTCTTCCTCTCTATCTCACGAGTTTTAAGGTTGCCGATAAGACTTATAAGCTCCATCTCTTCCTTGTCATTGAGCTCTTTTAACGTTGTAGCTTTGACCTCCCATGATGGTGGTAAAGCACGAATGACCTTCCTCACATTTTGGTGATTATCAATAACATCACCTAGAGAAACAAGACTATTAGTAATTTTAGTAAACCTAGTAACCATGTCATCAATAGAATCATTTTCATGCATGGTAAAATTTTCATATTGGAAACACAAGAGATCAATCTTTGCTCTCTTGACTTGTGATATTCCCTCTTGTGTGACAACTGGTATGACCAAATCTTATAGGCAGATTTGCAATGAATGACCCTAGCTATATCATCATCATTCAAGGCTTGAAGTAATGCATAGTGTGCTTTTGCATTAAAACATTAAATTTCTTGTGGGCAATATCGGACCATGTGTCCTCGTCACCAACAGGTACACTAAAAGTTTTGGTCATTGTCTTTGCAACCCGACATCCTAGGGATTGCAAGAAAACGGTCATCTTAACCTTCCATATGAGAAAGTTAAGGCCATCAAACTTTAGTAGGGTCTTAATTCCTTCAGCCATATTAACTAAAGTGGATAGAGAAAAAAATGCAAATGAAGTGATTAACAAAAGGATCTCTCTAAGGTGGTTAAACCAAAATCTAGAGATCAAGGCTCTGATACCAATTGAAAATATACCTAGAGAGGGGGTGAATAGGTGTAATGCTAATCAAATGTGGAATAAAAATAACTTATGATAAATGATGCAAAACGGTCACTCAAAACAAGATTTGAAGCTGAATTTCCCTGAAGGACTCTAGAACTTCTTCTCTAAAATTCCTCTAGATTTTGAGTTGAGGTGCTTTATTGCCTTCTTTTTAAGATGAGTAAAGATCGATAAATGAAAGTGATGAAAGTGATGCAATAATGAATGAAATGCAAACAATATTTGAAATGTGCAATAGAAGCAACAACACAAGTGCAAGCTAACTAGAGAGATAGAGATCAAGAAACAAGCAATCGCAAACACAAACAATTTGTTTCAAGGTTCGAGCCACCGCTCTAGATCCCCGCCTTCACCACCATAAAAGATTTCACTATCCACGATAGAATCTTCCACAAAGGGACCTTACAATAAGGAATTATAATGATCTACACAAGACCGGAGTACCCAACTCTAACACTCAATCCTCTACACAAGAGGTAGCATAAAGCCAATGAGGTTTTACAAAGCTCTTGGTTATCACTAGATCACAAACACTCTTTTCTTTATAACTTCCTATAGAGTAGATATAAGTTGAGCTCAAGAAGTAAGTGAGAGTAAAAATTCAGTTGAAAAGAATTTAAGAGCTGAAAAAACTAATTGAAATAGCTTTGAAAATGAAAGCACTTGAAAACTAGAAACTTGAAAAGTTAAAAAACAAGTAAACTTGTTGAAACTTATTGTATGCTTATATATTCTTATTGTGAATCCTATTCCCATGACCCATATATATAGATAACTAATAAACCCTCTTAGTTTAGCTCATCAGGTCATTTGGGAAGAGATTTGACCAAGAAAAGTAAAAATGCCTGTTGAAAAAAGAGAACAAAAGACAGATTCTGAAAAGTAGCAGAAATGGCTTTTTGTCAGAGCATCAGCCGATCGGCCGGTCAATCGATCAGTCATTTTCATGAACTAGCTGTTGGGTCCGGTCGACCACCCGATCGACCGAAACAAACCTAGGACTAGGGTTGAGCCTGTCAGTTGACCTATCGGTCGAGCTCTAGGGTTAGTAGTCGACTGGTCGGTCGACCGACTAACATGCACAATGTGCACAACCTCTGGCCAGAGGCTCGATCGACCGCTTGGTCGACCATTCTATCCTGTACTAGGCTACTATCGACCGGTCGGTCGACCAACCTAGGCCAAAACTCATATTTTCAAATATTTTGAAATGCAAATTCATTTTTAAAATATTTTATATTGGTTTAAAAGATATATGGCAATGCGTAGGCAATGAGATACACGTTCTAAATAGGATGTATAAATTTTGGAAAAGTTGAAAACATGTATCAAGTACCTAACATGTGCTCAGAATCGAGAGTGTATTGAAACGATATAAACACCAGAGTTAAGATTTCATTATTGATGTGAGTTATGTCCTTCAGTAGTTGTGCTTGTGTCCTTCTGAACTATTCGTCCTAGCCAAATGGTAAAACGAGTCGTATCCACGAGTAGGAAGAGCGATAGAAGCTTTGTCCGATTTTTACTTTATTTTCTTCAAAATATGGTTCTTCTTATTTCAGTTAAAAATAAAAGAAAGAAAGAAAGAAAGAAGGAAGGAAGAGTGTGAAATCGATAATGTGACTTGGTTGTGAGTAAGAAAGTGAGTGAAAACAAAAGAGAAAAGAAATGTGGATTCGAGAAAGTGCTAATTGGAAACTAAAGAAAAGAAAAGAGAAAGTTTAAAGAAAATAAAGAAAGTTATAAAAAAAGTTTTAAAAGAAAGCATTGAGAAAAGAAATGAAAAAAAAAAGTTTGACGAAGTTTCTAAAGGAAAATTGCTTGAAAATTTTAGTTGTAGAAAATGGGAAAGATCACATGGCTAACCTTCTACTAATGTACCCACTAACCATTTACTTGCTTGAAGATAGAGCCTTACAATGGATCCTTGGCCTTCATGAGTCTTGTGCATTAAGAACTAGCAATTTGGTGTTCTAATGAAAATCTTTCTCCTCCACTTTGCATTACACGAAAAAAACTTGAACATCACCCTATCAAGATCCTTTTTGTGGCGAGATTAGGATGAGAAACAAGTGCACAATCAGTATCAACAAAGATGATTGGGTATCCTCCAAGTGAAAACAAGGAAGTTAGGCAATCAATAGATCATCAAGAACATATAGTTAAAGCATGAAATATGAGAGTTAGATTACATGTTAGAGAGTTAGAGTTAGAACCCTTCATCATAAGCCATCCATATTTCTTGATCAAGGCTCATTGGCATGCTATAGATTCATGTGGGCTATCAATCAAGTAGTTAGGGTTAGTGGGCTAGTAGTTAGTTAGTGATGCAAGAAGAAGGTTAGCGAGACATGAATAAAGAGCATGAAATGAAAAGCTTGTTAGAGATGTTAGCCATTGTTAGAGACATGAATCAAAAAGCATAAAATAGAATATGCAAGAAAGAGCAATGAAGAAGGAAGTAATCCTTTTATCACAGAATCAATTACAATAGCACTCTCTCTTCCCCACTTAATTTCTAGAAATAAAAACCTAAACTAAGTTTGCAGTGATGCAAGAGAAGAACAACTTGAGTAGCACAAACAATAAGAATACTTTGCTCTCTATTTTTTTTTCTAACTCTCTCGGGTGAATTTACAGGGTATTTATAGGCTGCAGTGGCTTGGGGAGAACGAAACGAGAGGACACGTGTCCTTGATCTGCGGCTCTATCTATAAGATTGCCATGGAAATGCGAAAAAAGCCGATTTCCGTGGCTTGATTAGACGCAGACGCCTTGACCTAATTCCAGCTATCTCTCTTCTAGAAGGGGAGCTCCAGGGAATATCCAATTCTTCCTGCACTTGGACTAGCATTAGTCCAAGTTCATCCTTTTATTTTAATAATCTACCCCTATCTAGAAGGATCTCTCTTACTCCTCAAGAAAACTCTTTAATAATCTGAAAAATAGCTGAAAAATCAAAATTATGTTACAGTCTTGCCCTTGAGCTTTTAATTATCTGCAAAATACAAAAAAGAGAATTATTAGTAACATAATTAACATAATTTGGTAGTAATCACACTCTCACACTTATCTTTTTACTCCACAATAAAAAGGCAAAAACTAAACTAAGAAATTATTACACCACTTTTACAGGTGGCACAATTGCACTAAGCACGTTCAATAAGCCTTAAACCTCTAGCTTACCGCTATAGGAGGAGTTTTGTCTCCTGACAGTATTCGGCGGATTACACCCACAAAATCCATTAAAAAAAGGGAAAAATATTAGTGATTTTGAAAACTTATTTTCAAAGAAAGAAAGAAAGTTTTATGATCTTTTTTTGTAAAAATTTAAGTGATCTTATAGTCTCCACTCAAAGCTTTATCTTTAATTAAGGTTAAGTTTCAAAAGTAGAGTGATCATTGGATTTTGCATCAACCTAAAATATATACACTTATATGTATGAGGAATTTCACTTAGACCATGATACCTTTATTTATATTTCATATATATATATATATATATATAGGGAAAAGTGCTCCTAGTAGGTCTCCTTAGATTGTAATCTAAAGAGACGGCTTAAAATTTCAACACCCCGATTTTTTTTTCACAATCTGACCGCACATTATCATATTCATGTTATAAGATGTATGCATATAAAAAATCACATGATTTGAAGTTTGTTTACTCTATTTTCTTTGGGTTCAAACATTAACGGTTTTTAAACAGTAGAACAAAATGGAACGATTAGATCAATGAGTAAATGAACTTCAAATCACGTGATTTTTTATATGCACATATCTTATAACATGAATATGATAATGTGCGGTCAGATCGTGAAAAAAAATCGGGATGTTAGAGTTTTAAGCCGTCTTCTTAGATTGTAATCTAAGGAGACCTACTAGGAGCACTTGACCCATATATATATATATATATATATATATATATATATATATATATATATATATATATATATATATATATATATATATATATTATATATATTATATATATATATACATTTTTTTATATATACAGATATATATGTACACTTATTATTTTCTTTAGCTTCATTAGGCTTTCTAATTTATCCATGTAGCAAGTCTTGAACTGATGACTCCCAAAACAGATGATCTTAGGGCACCAGATGAGAATACATCCCTCGAGTTCAAGAACTCGAGTAAATAAGGTAACGAATGCTAAGGACTTAACCACCTTTAGGCGTGACTGATCATGCTTCTTAAGCCACAACTAACCACCTTGATTGGTGATCAAGTGATTATTTATTTACAAAATTTTTTATTCTTTATATTATTATTTATTGTATTGTATATATATATATATATATTATAAGTAAAGGTATTTAGGTTTTGGTTTAATCTCTCAACATGTAAATGTATATAATACTTAAGAAAAAGTCAAAATCTAATTATCTTTCAACTATTTCTTTCTTAACCTAAAATCTAACAATTCTTCTCATTTTAACTTATATTAAGAAATCCTAATTTAGAGTTTCCCTAATTCCTAAGATCCAGTTAATTTTCTTAAAAATGGATCAAATTTTTTTATTTTTTATAAAGGCAAAGAAATTTCCTAAAAGAAAAGAAAAATCTAAAAGAAAGAAAAGTCTAAAAAGTTAAAAGAAAGAAAGAAAAATCTAAAAAGCATCTAAAAATCTACGTTAGTATCCCCCCACACCAATCATATGCATTGTCCTCAATGTATGAAAAATGAAATGTGAATGCATAAGATAGGTAATGGTATGAAATCACCTCGGGCGCCTACTTGGGCCCCCTGAAGTACTTGGGCCCATAGATTGAGAACGCCTCAAACCCTCCTCAATTCATTCTAATCTCTCATTTTTGTTCCTCCACTCTTTTCCTTAATTTGGCTTGCCCCTTAAAGATTTTCTTTCATGCCCTTCCAAGTGGAGGATGTGAAAGTCTTAGTGTCACTAGGGGGTGGTTGTTGCTAAAATGCACTCTCATCCTCTTCCTCGCTCCATTCCTCTAAAGAAGTCTCAGCAGGAACGTCCTCTGTCAATACAGTAGCTGTTCATACCGCATGAAGGCAACTGTTATAAGCACTCATGATATGGTCTGTGAAAATATAGACTGGTCATATGATAAAATGACTTTGTCTGGCAGAAAATGTCTGCACAGGCGAGTGATAAGGACCGGATGCAAATACTTCGCACCTCGAGTGTGCTGGAAATTGGCAATCATGTGTTGCCAGAGGACAGTGTTCAAACAAATCGTGAGCTGCCTAGTCATCAGGCTGTGTATAATTTGCAGCTTTGGTCTGTTGAAAGACGTGATCTAGACCTAAGATATTACATTGGATCCATCATCTAACACAATGCACATTACGGAATGTGGTGCTTGCTTTGAGTGCACGGTCTTTCTCCTCACATCTCACACCTATAACGGTCATATATTCAATGAGAGGCAATGGTGCATCATATTGTGGCGGACAAGGGATCTGTGTGATCATCTCAATCATGTTGATATTAACAACAAAATCCTCTGAATCATAGTGCACAATGAAAGTATGAACATCGTGATCAATAGTGGATGTATCAATGTGTATGTAGAATTAGGTTACCAAATTAGGGCAATAATATGCAATACCATCCTCATTGTTGTATACTAATTCTAACCAATTCCTCTCCCTAATATGATCTAAGTAAATAGTGCCATAACCCTTAACGTCCATGAAAACTCTAGCAAAATTTTTCTCAACAAAGATGGTAGGAGCCGTGGAAGAAAAATTCGTAAAGAGAGGGAAAATGTACGCAAACCTCCCCCAAAAATTGTGGGGAGAAAATGGAGGGTGGACTGCCTGAGCAGTCTCAGCGACCACAGAGATGAAATTTGTGATCGATCTGAGATCTACACTTCACGGCGATAGGTACAGACACACTGGCAGCGCGGCTAGTTCTACAAGGAAGCCGCAGAATCTTGGCAAAACTAGAGTTTTCGCGGCTAATTAGTGGAGAAAGGGGTCGTGTCTTGGTGGGTTGGCGGCGATATTTTCTCTCCTCTTCAGATCTAGGTTAAATTGTTGAAGATGATACCGAGGGAGAGAGAGGAGGGGTATAAATAGGCTGAAAGATTATGAATTTCCTTTTGTACCCTTTGAAGATTTAGGAATTTTGAATTGGGGATTTTGGTGTTTAAAACTCTGTACAAAATCTAAAAAAACTTTTTGTTTTATATATATTTTATTTTTTTATTTTTATTTTTATTATTTTAAAAGAAAAAGAAAAATAGTTATTTACAAAAATGGGTCCCTTAAAAGATTTTTACAATGATTATTAGGGAAAATAAGAGAAGGGCCTGGTCACTCGTATACTGGGTCACAGAGGCCTATTTCAAAAGTTCTGTGTGGCTCAGACTCAGTGGTGAAGAACAGTTTTAATCTCTGACTATTGACTTTAAATATATTACCATTCTTTGAATCAAAAATTTCCACCGCACCATGTAGAAAATGGTTTGAACTAGAAATGTTCATGACTAACGTATTTTCAGTTTTCCGGCAAAAAGGTGAAGCCTAGAGTTGTATAGTAGAACCTTTTATCTAGGGACAAAATTATTCCTTTGTATGGACTGATCATGGAGAGTTTGGTTCTACTTTTAGAAATTCGAGCGTTATCATAAGCTTCATTTTTTATTTCTTTAAGCTCGAAATCCTGCAACTTCTTTAAGTCACCGGCTTTCTTTAAGTCAAAATTAAGTTGTCCAATAGCCCACGAAGTACAGTGTTCAAGCTCCATTGGCAGATGGCAGGGTATTTTAAATACCATTCAGTATGGAGACATCCCTAGAACAGTTTTGTAGGCAGTCTGATATGCCCATAGTGCATCAATAAGCTTAACCGACCAATCTTTCCTATTCTGTCCTACAGTTTTCTCTAGGTTGAGTTTGATTTGTCTATTTGTCACCTCTACTTGCCCATTTGTCTAAGGATGGTAGGCTGTGGATAATTTGTGAGAAATGGAATACTTTTGTATTAGGGCTTCAAAAGCCCGATTACAGAAATAACTCTCGTTGTCACTTATTATCATTTGGGGGGCTCCAAAGCGTGAAATGATATTTTCTCTCAAAAACTTGATGACAACTCCGTCGTCATTCGTCCTCGTTTGCATAGCTTTTACCCACTTTGAAACATAATCAACGGCTACCAAAATGAATTGGTTACTGAAAGAAGTCGGAAAGAGTCCCATAAAATCGATGCCCACATGTCGAAAATTTTCACTTTCAGGATTAGGGTAAGGGGCATCATATCTTTACGTGTGATTCGATTCATCATTTAACATCTTGCACAGAATTTACAAAATAGTAAGAGTCCTTAAAGAGAGTGGGCTAGTAGAACTCACTCTACAAAACCTTTTCGGCAGTCTTGTAGGGACCACAGTGTTCATGACATGCAAACTCATGACAAAAAGTCAACTCACTATGGTGTTCATCCTCAAAAAGACACCTTCTTAATGATCTAATCAGAGCAATATTTAAAGAGAGATATTTCATCCCAGAAGAAGAATCATATATATGTGAAAAAGCGATGTTTGTCCTGTCTTGACTAGCTAGAAGGTGTTTGCCCGGTTGCAAGATAATTTGCAATGTCAGCATACCAGGCTCTTTACACATCACTAAGATGTGTTCATCAGGAAAGTTCTCATTAATCAAGATGGTTTCCACTAGTGCGTTTGGGATTCTAGACAAATGATCTGCCACCATATTTTCAACGCCCTTTTTGTCCTTGATTTCTAAATTGAACTCTTGTAAAAGAAGGATCCAACGAATGAGTCTAGCCTTAGCGTCCTTCTTTTACATCAAATACTATAGGGTGGAATGATCGGTGAATATCATTGTTTTGGACCCTAGTAGGTATTGCCGGAATTTCTTCAACGCAAACACAACTACTAAAAATTTCTTTTCAGTTGTTCTGTAGTTGAGTTGGGCATCATTAAGTATCCTACTCACATAGTAAATCATGTGTTGCCTGTTATCAATGCGTTATCCTAGGACAGCACCAATGGCATAATCAGAGACATCACACATGACTTCAAAGGTCTAGTCCAATCAGGTGCTGAAATTATCGGTGCAGAGACAAGTTCTTATTTCAGCTCCTCTTAAGCTTTTAGGCATCCATCATCAAAATGGAAGTGGCACATCTTTTCCTAAAAGATTAGTTAAAGGTCTAGCAATTTTGCTGTACTCTTTAATAAATCTTCTATAAAAATCAGCGTGCCCTAGAAAATATCTGATGTCTTTTAAGCATTTTGGTTTAGGGAGTTTAGCTATCACTTCCACCTTGGACTTATCAACCTCAATTCCCCGTCTCGAAACTTCATGCCCAAGGATGATTCCGTGTTTGACCATGAAATAAAACTTTCTCCAATTAAGTGTTAAATTCTTTTCCATGTATCTTTGTAAGACCAATTTGAGATGATGCAGGCATTGGTCAAAGGAATCTCTGTAGATCAAAAAGTCATCCATAAATATCTCCAAAAATCTTTCTACCATGTCCGACAAGAGACTAAGCATGCAACATTAGAATGTTGCGGGAGCGTTGCATAACCCAAATGGTATTCTACAGTATGCAAATGTTCCAAAGGGACAGGTGAAAGTTGTTTTCTCTTGGTCCTTAGGAGCAATGAAAATTTTGCTGTATATTGAATATCCATCCAGGAAATAATAGTACTCGTATCCGGCCACTCTTTCTAAGATCTATGAAGGGAAGAGGAAAGTGATCTTTACATGTGGCGGAGTTCAGTTTGCGATAATCAACACACACTCGAATCTTCATTGGAAGACGAGTTTGTACTAATTCTTTCTTGTCATTTTCTACCACAGTAAAGCCGGCTTTTTTGAACACAGCGTGGAGTGGACTTACCCATTGACTATCAGATATGAGATAAATAATCCTATTGTCTATAGTTTAAGCATCTCTACACGGACATCCTCTTGCATAATAGGGTTGAGTCTATGCTGTGGGTTACATTTTATTTGCCCCTTCTATCAGATAAATGCCGTCTTGCATAATAGATGGGATAATCCCCTTGATGTCAGCCATGGTCCAACCAATGGCCTCTCTATTTTCCCTTAACATAGCAAGAAGATCTTCTTCTTGTTTTTCTGTTAAATGGTAAGCAATGATTATTGGAAAAGCTTTCTTTTCACCCAAGTACTAGTACTTAAGATGACTAGGAATAGCTTTCAGTTCAGACAAAGTGATATGATCTGTAAAGGGTTGTTCTTCTTGCAAGGAAATGTTTGAGGTTGCGTTTGTTGCCCGCTCTACTGTTGAGTCTACTATCTGGTCAAGATTGAAGTCATCCGACTCCAAATCAAATTTGTGTTCAGACTCATATTCTAGCTCTTCCTCATGTTCACTGGTTAGTCCTTCAATCAAGTTCACTTCAAATGATTGGTCATCCACATCTCGAGATTGTTTTCCCAGGTGAAAAACATTCACCTCCTTAGTCATGTCGCCGAAAGTTAAACGTATTGACCCGTTCCTAGAATTTATGATTGCATTTATTGTTGCTAAGAAGGGTCATCCTAAAAGATAGGGGTCTGAGCTTTTGGATTCAACACGGGTTATGTTTCTAAAATAATAAAATTCACAGGGTAGATGAACTCCCTGACCCGTATAAGGACATCCATAATTTTCCCTTTGGGGACTTCTACAAAACGATCAGCTAATTGTATAGTAACCCGAGTTGGACGAAGATCACCTAAACCGAGTTGCTGATATACGAAAAATTGGAGCATGTTGATACTTGCTCCCAGATCAAGCAATGCCTGATTTATGGTGGTCTGTCTTATAATACATGAAATGGTTGAGCATCCGGGGTCTTTGTACTTTACATGGATGGGCACGGATAGCAACTCGCTGATGTTTGATGCAAGGAAGACCTTTTTGGGAACATTTGTTTTTCTTTTCTTAGTGCAAATGTCTTTTAGAAATTTAGCATATGTTGGGACTTGTTGAATGGCATCAAGAAGTGGCATATTTATCTGAACCGCTGATTAAACATCTCTCTAATCTTTTCCATTTGAGCATTGGTCTTGGTGTTTGCTAGCCTATTAGGGAATGGTATAGTAGGCTTGTATGCTTGCTCAACTGATTTATCCTCTTTGTCAGACATTGAAGTGAATGGTTGTGAACTTGATGATGAAGATGGGTCATTTGAAATATGCTTTGGTTGTGCAGACATTGGTGGATTGGACACTAGAGCATTTGAAACCTGGTTATCTACTTGTTTTCCAGACCATAGATATGAACAATGTTGCATTGTTTCGTTATTACGTCCTCAACTTCATTAATGGAAAAACAGTTCTTTGGATTAGGCAATGGTTGACTTGGTAATGTTCCTTTTTGTCTTTCATTAAGTGAGCTTGTCAATTAACATATCTGAACTTCTAGCCTATTAATAGCCTGGTTGTGACTGTTCATCTTTGAGGCTTGAGTTTTTGACAAGGTTTCTAATGCTCTTTCCTTATCTGGATGGTTTTGTTGTTGTTGGTAAGCAGGCTGAAAATTGTGTTGATAAGTCGGCTGAAAATTGGGTCGATGAGTTTGAGCAGCAAATTGATATGGAAAATGTGGTCTTGGTTGCTCAGGACCAGACTGACTCCAAGAAAAGTTAGGATGATTCCTCCATCTCGAGTTGTATGTCTTGGAGTAAGGATTGAAATTTTGTCTGGTAAAGGCTGCTGATCGTACACATATTTTGCATTCTTTTCATTACACTCCTACATTTATCGTGTAATAAATCAACTAATTTTCTTATCTTAAATGTCTATTTTATAGAAGATAATCATGAAGAGAAATAATTAAACCAAATAAATACTAGGTAAAATCAGATTTAACTAGATCTATTTGGTTAGATCTAGTTAGAACAAATTAAGGATTGGGGCAAGTATTCAACTGAAGAAGCAGAGAGTAGAATAGATTCTTTTATAGGTTTAACCTAGGTTCTTTTTTTTCTTTTATGTAATTTTTTATTTTATTTATGTAACTAAGAGGAGAGGAGAGTTTCATGGAGGAATGAGAGCAAGTTTGTACTGAAGGCGACACCAGTGTAAGTCTTTTCTTTCATTATTATTTGAATTAAATCAAGATTTTTTTTCTTCTTTACTCTTGTTTTTATTTGCTTTCCTCTGATGCATTTGCAATCTAAGTGAATCTGATAGTCTCGAGACTACTTCGCCATTGCAAGTGTCATTAATGGCCTATGACGATGAACAACTATTCCTTTGCAAGTTTAGCTTGCTCTTTTATTCGTAGTGTAGATCGGGAACGGGGAAGATCCTACATACTATGCTTAATTGCTTTCAAAGACTAGATAAGTTGTAGTGACAGATCCAAGGTATATGAGCACGAAAGATGTAAGTAAGAATTTTTTTAGTTTTCTTTTTTTTCTTTAATCCTTAGTTTAGATCACTACCATTTCCTAACTCTTTTATTCACTTTTTTTAATTTCTTTATATAAATTTATTTTCTATTTTCTCCACCTTCTCAATCTACCACTTTCTTCACAAATTAACATAACCTATTTTCCTTTTCTTTTAAAGAACAAAAGAAGAATTTTAATCATTTCAAGTAAAATAAAGAGAACTTACTAAAAAGCTTCAATCGCTAGTCCCTCCTTGTGGATCATGACCCGCATAGCCACTTGCAATTGTGGTAGTATTGAGTACCTTGCACTACTGTTATAAAGTTCTAAAATTCTATATTTTCTGTGTGCAGGTCTAAGCTCAATCAAATTTTGGCGCCGTTGTCAGAGAGGGACGGTGAGTAATTCTCTTTTTAAGTTTACATTTTTAGTTAACTTTCTTTATTCTTGGTGTGCAGTGATAAATATGAAGAAAATTTTTGCTGCAGTAGACATTTAAGTAGCCTTGGACTCTGCTCAAGAAAGCAGAGCCCAGAAGCCCTCAGATTTGCTTTATTCCAGTGGTAATTTGAGTGAACTACTAACCTGTATTTTTGCAGGTTGACTGAATTGCAAAGTTAAATTTCTGCAACTATTTATTTTTTTGTTTAACTCACTGTACATATTTTCTAACCTCAACAGTAAATTGATGTTTGTTAAATGTTAAAAACGGTTTAGACATTACATTTAGGCACGTGTCTAATTCGTTTACAATTTACATTACTGTTGAAGAGTGCTGGAGCAAAGGTATGTGTGCATAGCATGTAGTATAAGAACACTTTTGATTGTTTACATTGCTTAAGTGTTGCTTTTCATGTACACATTGCACTAAATTAATTTAAGGGCTAGTCCTATAAATAAGATAAGGTGGGAAAGTCATTACCCTCCCTTAGCCACAAACAATCTCCTCACTCACTAACCCAAGCCTAACTAAACCTTAGTAGACGTTGGCCCTAGGGACATCTCAGACTCATATAGGAGACTAACCTAAAGGAAAAGTTGATTAGAATTTGACTCTTGCCAAATCGGTGTCTAAGGTTGGGGATTAAGGGGAGATACCCTAAAGACTGATGGTTTGTCTTAATTAGATCCGATGCTTTTAAGCACGGATACCTCCCACCAATCGTGCCCCTACCTCGCCGATTAACTGTGGTCAGATTTGGCAATATACCCCCCATGGAGAGTCTAATCAGTTAGGAGTCGTCTAGGTCTAAGTTTTACCCTTACTTAGGTTAGATTTTTTTATTTATTTGTTTGATTTTGACATTTCTTGTATGATATGGCTTATAACAACAATTTTTTCAATTTTAATAGTAATTCTTATTACACCCCGACCTCTTTTTCGGATATTACCAACCCGACATATCATAACTTTAATCAACCTAGTGTGCCGAATTGGTCTTATCCGAATCAATACATGCCCCAGTCCCAATACTATTAACAAGATTGGAATAATTATCACTATTCTTCACAGAGTCAATGGGATACAACTCTTTTGAGTCATATTGTCAACCACCTTACCAACATCCAGTTTCATATACTTTTTCTCCGGATCATCCATTAGAAGAATCAATTAACTGGAAAAAAAGGATGGAAGCCTTAGAAGAGCTTGAGTAACGAATTCAAAATTTAGAAGACTCAAAATTCTGTCAAAATTTTCAAATGACAGATCCTAACTCTATATTTTAAGAAGAACATGCCAACTTAGAAAAGAGTATGAAATTCATGATCCAATTAATAAATGATCCACTCGATATGATAGAAGTAAGACTTAGTAGATTGAAAAACATGCATAGGAATAAGGAAACTCTCCCCACCCAATCTTTGATTATTCTTGACATTCCTGGCCAAATTGATGAAAACTAAGAATCATGGCATCTTGAAGACTTTGACAGATTCAATTTCACCATAAAACATTGAACTTGACTAGTATCAACCCATTGACGAATTGGCAAGTTTTCATTTTAATGAGATTGAACTTGATTATGAATCTGAACCCAATCCCCAACTTTGTGATTCAGTTTTCATCTTCGAATCTATGTTGACTCCAGTATTCTTACCCAATTTGGACCAATTTTCCGAGCCAACATTTATGCCCGTACCTATAGATCTAAAAATGGAATCACCAATTTTGGATAGTCACATTCTATTGATAGGAAAAGAATGTGAATTTCAATTCTTGGATTTGGACTCAACTCTTGCACAAAACTGACTCTTGAACCCAAAGTTGATTTTCCCGAGTTAGTATTGGTTCTTGAACCTATCATTCGTGAGCCCAAGTCAACCATTCCAACAGTCAAATTCTTTTGTTGGACATAGGAATAGACCATGGTGACTCTGTGATGATTTTTCAAGACTGGTCATGTAAAGGGAATAAGTTTCATGATAGAAACTTTCATGATCCTATTCATATTGGACTGCAAATATATAAATAGAAAAGAAGACAATAAAGGTGGGTTCCGTGAACCACCACATTATCTTGATTAGGTAGCAACGCTTGACCCAATCAGACCACCACCGGAACCACCACCTTAAGGTAATATTTTCCTTCCCTTTCTTCTTTTTCAGCATCTATGCATTAATTCATACATTGAGGACAATGCATGAGATAGGTGTGGGGGAGGGTTCTAACATAACTTAGGTTTTCCTTTTATTATTAAAAAAATTATTATTACCATTTTCATTACTTTTAAAAACTTTTTGAAAATATAAACAATATTTTGACATATTTTTTGTAAGAAATTAAGTCAAATTTAAGGAATAGGCGAATCATAATTAAGATTTCTTATACTTGGTCAAAATAAGATTATTTATTTGATTTTCAAGGTTAGGAAGAAAATTTGTAAAAGTAATTTAGTCTTGATTTTTACCTTGATGATATATGCATACTTTATACACTTACACACTTAGCGCTCAAAACAATGATTCTTATGCCTTATAAAAAAAGAAAAAAGAAAAAAGAAAAAGAAATATATATATATATAATATATCAAAAATCCTCTGATTAAGCTTAGTATTTGTGCCTCATAAAGCATAAGTATTCAAGCCTAAAAGCGGTTCATATAATAAAATTCTTAGTTTTGTGGCCTTATTTGCTCGAGTTCTTTAGTACTTGGGGTGTTTTCTCAATCGGTGCCCTAAGACCGTTTGGTTTGGGAGTCACCGATTAAGGCTCGTTACATGGGCAGATTAGAAAGCCTAATAGAACTAAGGAATAATATCACGTAAATTAAAAAAAGAAAAAAGAAAAGAACAAAAATATATAATAAAACATAAGAGTTAAGAGTTAAAGAACCCCGAGTCAAAATTTCACAGTCATAAATGTTCATATAACTTACGGTAATAATAGACTAGATGAGAAATACAGTTTGACTCCTTGCCTTGATTGATAACAAGTTTTTAAATAAAGACTAAGTTTAGGAATGAAGAGTTCAATTTTCCTATAACTTAAAGATTACTTAATTCTTACAATAATACTTCAAATATTTTCTCTTTCAAAATGTGGTTTCAAAATACTAATACTTTGTTTCTCTTTCTTTATGAATTTTGTGGGTGTAATGCACTGAAACCCTCACGAGACAAAACTCGTCCTATAGGGGAAACCTAGAGGTTTAACGGCTTGTTGCACATGCTCAATGCAATCGCGTAACCTGCGAAAGTAGTCTAATAATCTTTGGTTTAGTTTTGTTGTTTTGCTCGAGGACGAGCAAAAGATAGGTGTGGGGGTGTGATCGTACACATATTTTGCATTCTTTTCATTACACTCCTACATTTATTGTGTAATAAATCTGCTAATTTTCTTATTTTAAATGTCTATTTTGCAGAAGATAATCATGAAGAGAAAGAGAATTAAACCAAATAAATACCAGTTAAAATCAGAATTAACTGGATCTATTTGGTTAGCTGAGGATAATGTCAGATCTAGTTAGAACAAATTAAGGATTGGGGCAAATGTTCAGCTGAAGAAGCGAGAGTAGAATAGATTCTTGTATAGGTTTAACCTAGGTTCTTCTTTTTCTTTTATGTAATTTTTTATTTTATTTATGTAACTGAGAGGAGAGGAGAGTTTCATGGAGGAATGAGAGCAAGCTTGTACTGAAGGAGACACCGGTGTAAGTAAGTCTTTTCTTTCATTGTTATTTGAATCAAATCAAGGTTTCTTTTTCTTTTTACTCTTATTTTTGTTTGCTTTCCTCTGATTTGTTTGCAATTCATGTGAATCCGTTAGCTTCGAGACTGCTTTACTATTGCAAGTGTCCTTGATGGCCTATAGTGATGAACAACCATTCCTTTGCTAGTTTAACTTACTCTTTTATTCGTAGTGTAGATTGGGAACGAGGAAGATCCTACATACCATGCTTGATTGCCTTCAAAGATTAGCTAAGTTGTAGCGACGGTTCCAAGTTATATGAGCACGAAAGAGGTAAGTAAGAATTTTTTAGTTTTCTTTTTTTTCTTTTAATCTTTAGTTTAGATCACTACCATCTCCCAACTCTTTTATTCACTTTTTTTAATTTCTTTGTATAAATTTATTTTAATTTTCTCCACCTTCTCAATCTACCACTTTCTTCACAAATTAACATAACCTATTTTCCTTTTCTTTTAAAGAACAAGAGAAGAATTTTAATCATTTCAAGTGAATTAAAGAGAGTTACTAAACGCATCCATCGCTAGTCCCTCCTTGTGGATCACGACCCACATAGCCACTTGCTATTGCGATAGCATTGAGTATCTTGTACTACTGTTATAAAGTTCTGAAATTCTATATTTTCTGTGTGCAGGTCTAAGCTCAATCAACTACATTCATACCATCAGGTAACATTTGTTGAACTTGGTATATATGATACTCCTCAAAAATATAAGTCAAGACATGATAGTAGGTACAACCTAGATTTGACATTTGGGGTGGGTTAATATGTTTTACCGAGTTCTATTCCATAACCTCTAGCAATTCTAGTCTTTTTGTCAGTTGTGTAATTTTGACCTCGTAACTATGGAAGACTCAATGGAATGCATATCGATTCTGAATGTTATGGGGTTAGTTGTTTCAGGACAAGACTCCCACTGAATGGTCTTTTTAGCTAAGGCTTAAAATATATCCCAACCTCGGTCGTCGTCCTTCTTTAAGAAATCTCCTTGACACATAGTCTCAAGGAGTGTTTTTGATTTTGTAATCTAGTCCATCATAGAGAAATTGGCACTGCCGCTATTTCTCTATCCGTGGTGAGGACATTGGGCTAACAGATCCTTAAACAGTTCAAAATATTTCCAGAATGGTTCATTGGTCTCTTGTCTAAACTGCATTATATTTTTCCTGATGAGGGTGGTCTTATCGATTGGGTAGAATTTTTTAAGAAAAATCTTAACAAAGTTGTCCCAAGATGAAACTGAACCGACGGGTAAGCTATACAGCCACTTCTTGGTTGTATCCTTAAGAGTAAAGGGAATGAATCTCAATCTCACTGCGCCTTCCCCCAGCTGGGGAATCTGCATCATCAAACATACTTCTTCATGTTGGCCCAAAGGCCTTCCACTCTAGTTTTGATGATGATTAACTCATGTAGTTATGTTTACTAATAATCTTGTGTTGTTTAAGTTTCATATCATTAACCAAGATATTAGTTGGTGATTAGCTTCAACAAGGTATTTAGAAGCTTTTCATGATGATTCCAGGGCCAAAGCGTCAAGATCACACATTGCCTAGCCCATGGATGGAGTTTTGGAGCAAGTCTACTTGAAGATGAAGATCATCAAGAAGACTTAGGTATTCATAGTTTAGATAGTGTGTTTTAGATCCATTTGTAAAGTTTAGTATAGTTGATATGCTCAAGTGCACAACACACAAAAGATTTATGTTTGGATTTTAGTTTTCATGAATAATAGATCAAAACAAGTTTACATGGTTTTTATGTATATTAGATGTGTTCAATATACATACATGGTTTAACTTGCTAGACAAACTTATTTTGACTATCCTATTCATGTATTGAAAAATCAAGTTTGATAAAATACAAGTGTTGGTTTTTGATAAACTTTACAAGACTCAAAAATGAATTTATATGATTGATATATGTCTTGAAATTTTTATCACAAGTTTGTGTTTCCATATAAAATGATAAAACTATTTTTGGTGATTTTTAAAAGTGTTAAAAGATTTTTAGAAAAATATTTTCCCAGTTTTTCTGACCCAGTTTCTGTTCCAGGCTTCTATTAGTCGACTAAGTCAACTGACCTAGTCGACTAGGTAGAGGTCGGTCGACCGGGTCGGTCGACCGACGTGCACAAATCTGTGCACGTTTGGAGGCACTGGGACGGTCGACCGCTCGGGTCGACCGGAGCACTTACAGTGCTCTCTGTTTGTTTCGGTCGACCGGGCCGGTCGACCGCAGTTACCCAACGGTCATATTTCTGACCGTTGGCGGTCGACCGGGCCGGTCGACCGTTGCCTGTCAGAGCTGCCAGCTCAGCTCTAACGGCTAGTTTTCTGATGGGCCTATAAAAGCCCCATCTCTTTGGGTTTTTGGCCAAGTTTTTTAGAGCAAATTTTTCCTGACTTCTTCAGTGTTTTAAAAGAGTTTTCAAAAGAGTTTTTAAGTGCCAAAAGATCAATCTTAATTGTTTTTAAGTGTTTTTGTTATTTTCAAAGAAAACAAGTTTTTGGGAATTGATTTCTTGTTCTTTATCTCCATATCATTTTGGTATTTTCCCAAGAGATTTTCTTTGATCAAAACACTTGTGTTTTCCACACTTGAGCTATATCCTCTATCCTATTCTATTAGGATCTTGTATTTGTGGAAAAAGAAAGAGGTTTGTGGTTGAGATATACCACTTATTGTAAACCCTTGATTTCTTAGTTACTCCCTCTTTGGTAGAGGTGAGGTTGTGATTTGGGTTGTTAGTTTTGCTCCCTCTATTGTGAGGTGGAGATTGGTGTTTACTCCCTCTTGGTGAGGTGGAGTGGTTTGTTGGTTTGTATCCCTCAAGTGTGAGGTGGATTTGTTGTTGTATTGGCTACGGGCCTACCCCTTGGTTGTGAGGTGGTTGTTTGAGAGAGGAGTTCGGTACTCCATTGTTGTAAAAATCCTTCTCGGTGAAGGTTCCCTCGGTGGGAGTCCTCAGTGGACGGTATAGTGGATTGGAAATTCTACACGGTGGTGTAGGCGGGGATGTAGAGCAAGGGTGCTTGAACCTCGAAACATATCATTGTGTTTGCGTTTGATCCACTTGTCTCTAAACTCTCTCTCTCTTTACATTTGTGCAAAGCATTATACTTCATTCATATCATACATATCTATTTGCTTGTGTTGCCTTGCATATATTCCTATTGCTATTCATCCTTATTTGCTTGGCTTGCTTGTGTGTGTGCCTAACTTATACTTAACCAACAAGAGCTTCACATAGCACCTCAACCCATTCAAGGGGAATCAAGAGGAGTTAGTCCAGAGCCCTTCACGGGGAATTCGGCTACACTTGTTGTGTTGTATTAAGTTTGTGCAAGATTTGCATTAGCTTCCGCATTTAGCGCACTTAGTTTTGCATTTAGTTTTAGATTAGCACAAACACCTATTCACCCCCCTCTAGGTGTTCCCTTTTCAATTGGTATCAGAGCTAGTGCTCCTGATACTTAGGCTTAACATCCTAGGAGTGAGATCCTTTTGGTTGCTAATCTTTTGTTTGCATTTGCTTGCTTGCACACATATAGTTTACCATGGCCTTCATGACCCCACCTATGTATGACCCTTCCAACATTCATGTTTGGAAGATTAGGATGACCGTTTATTTACAAACCCTAGGTCATAAAGTTTATCTTGCTATTACCAAGGAATCCTTCCTTAGTGATCGCAATCATATAGGGGCCAATGCACAAGCCCTAGAGGCCATTAGAAGCACATTATCTAAAGATTATCTTATGTGTGTTTCTAACATTGATTCCGCCTTTGCAGTGTGGAACAAATTGACAACAACCACCACCACCTCCGAGCTTCAAGTGCAAATCCAAGAAGAGGAATCTAGTGGAGAATCCGATTCACAATGCTTCATGGTCCAAGGGAATGACTCCCTTGAGGTACATTCGGAACCCCACTTAGATAATGATGATTGTGCTAATTCTTCAAATGATTATGTTGATCGCCATGCCTTGAATGAAGAACTATCTATTGTATGTGAAAAATTAATTGAAAAATATAATTTGTTGAAAAAGAAAAGTCTAGAAATTGAAAAAGAAAATAAAAGTTTGCATTCTAGACTTGATTGTGTTTTGCAAGAGAAGGTTGAGGTCTATAATGAAAGGGATTCATTGAGATCTAAATTGGAACTTGCACTAAAAGAAAATGAATTTTTAAAAACTAAAAATGATTGCCATGTTATTTTGAAGAAAAATGAAACTTGTCTTCAAAAATTAATTTTGTTTTAAAAGAGAATGTTGATTTGAAAAATAAAATTATTTCCATTTCAATGATTTGAATGTTTGTTTAAAGAAAAATGTTGTTTTGAAAAATAAGATTGATGAACATGTTTGCCATGTTAGGGTAGTTTCACCTAGATCACCCCTTGCATGCTCCACTTCTTCTATGATTAAAATGATATAAATATGTTGAAGAAGAAAATGGATTGTTTGGGCTCCACTATGAGCCAATGTGCTAAGAACCATACACGCTTGGAAACCTTAGTTCGTAAGAAACAAGTTCCAACTTTTATGCATGCACACCCTCCACGGCATACACATGCTCCACACGGACACCATCAACACATGTATGCTCATGTGTACACATGTACACATTGTGGCCGAAAAGGCCATCTTGCTAAATTTTATTTTGATAGAATACATGTTTCCAATTTAGCAAAGAAGTTTGTTTTGGGTTAGAGAAGGTACTAACCCCCATGGACCCAAAAACATATGGGTACCAAAGACCACCCCTCCTATTATTTTTTGATGTAGGTGTGGGCTCTCACATGACGTGAGAGTGATGACACCTTGGAGTGGATGCGTTCCGGACTTAAAGGAAATCAATTGGATGTATCACTTTCAAGGAAAGTTTGGTGGAGAGGACCACCTTTGTTTTGGAGAAATAGAGCGGTGCCCTCATTGGTTTTGGTATCGAATCTCTAACTCCTTATGTTTATATGCTTTCCATGTTTATCTTTCATAGCATGATTTGATGTTTAGTGATCATCTTGAATATGCCATGTTAATTAGATTAGTGTTATACTTATTAGTTGGTTGAAACATCCATGTTTTATATGGACTTATATTTCTTAAACTAATTTGTATGACCTAGATCTAATGCACATGCATGTACATATTGATCATATATGTTTTGTATTTTATATCTTTGATGTTTTATAACATGTTTCATTGTCTATGGATTAGTATGTAAATGCCATGATTATTAGATCCTTGACATACATATATAGTATTTGAGACACACATGCTTGTATGAACCCATTCTTAGTGTTCTCACTTTTGTTAAACTAAAATGTACATCATGAATCTAATACATGTGAATTTACATAATAATCATGTTTTAGTTTTATCATGATGATTTCTATATTGTGTTTTGATGCTTCATGTTAAGATTACTTGTTTAGATGTTAGTTTTCATTAAGACTAGGATTTATACTTTTACATATAATGGGCCACAAATAAATCTATATATGTTTGGGCTTGATTGCTTATTTGAACCCATTAGATGTGCTAGTATAGTCTAGTTTTGATGATTCATACATTTCAAACTTGTATTCCATTTTTTTGATTTGTTTTATGAGTTTTCACTTCATGTATATGTTTGTATTGCCAAACTTTAAGATATACATGTATACCCCTTGAGTCATTTGCCTTTCATGCAAATCTATATATTGACTCAATTGTGTTTAGGGATATGTATGTATACTTATTGTGTTGACAATTCATACATATACCTTGAAATGAAATTCGTTTTGGTGAAAATTTAGTTTGATTTTGTATTTAATTGTTTAACTTCATGTATATGTCTATCTTGTCCAAACTATTAGATATACATGATTATCCTAGAGCCACGTGCCTTCATGCATATACACTTTGTGGACTCGTTGTGTTTTTGGATATGTATGTATACTTTGGTTTGTATTAGACATACATATGCCTTGAAGATTAAATAAGCTTTAATGATTTTCGTGTTTTCTTGTTTAAAGGAATATTGAGCTAAATTGTATATTTTCATGATCATGTTCTTCACATTGTATTTGTACACTCACATTTCTTATTTACTCATGTGTTTTTGTTTTCATGAGTCATATTTATGCTTCATTGACTTGAGTGTTTGATATCATGTGGATTTCATGTTTTATGAAAAATTATTTTTGTTGTATTCCTTACTTGAAGGATTTCATACTAGTTTAAAACATTTTCCATTTAACTAGCTATGGTATTCCTCATTTTGGTAGTGATTTTCAAACAAAACTATATTTTCAAATCTATTTTTGAAAACCCCTACCCTTTATGGGCGGATGGATGGGAGATCATGGTCTTATATGCTTTAAAATGAAAATCATTTAAAACTTGAACCTTGATTGGGAGGTATAGTAATATGGTGTATACACTTGAACTTATTGCTATGTCAATTGGTATCATTGAACTCTTTCAATTGGTATCATTTTGATCCTTTTGTATACTCATATGTTTATTGAAATTTTATATCTTAACATAAATAAAACAAGTATATGTTTATTTGTGATTGGTATGTATATTTTCAATTGGTATCATCAATTGGTGATTGGTACTCATTCTATTTCATACAGTTTTATTTGTACTTAAGATATAAATTTTTCACAAAATCTTGTTTATGCTAGTGCTTGAGCTACAATTTTGTTTTAATTGATTATTTTTAAATGGTATCAAGCCCATGCATCTTTAGTTGGTATTTCATAAAGGGGGAGAAAATTTAATTTGTCTTTCAATTGGTGATTCTTCAATTGGTATTTGTTTCCCACTCCCTTACTTTATGATTGAAAATTTCATATTGGTATCATATGTTTAATATGAAATTATTTACAATTGGTATCAAAATTTTGTTTAGACATTCAAATTTATTATGTTTAATTTCAATTGATATCAAGATGTTTCATGTGTTGTTGCTTAAAATTGGTATCTAAAAATTTTTTTTTAAGAAAAATACAAAACTTTGATTTGTATCGACTATATGCATATAGATTCATAATGAGTGTATCTTGTATTGAAGAGCTTAACATCTCTTCGTTATGTGGTACACGTGTGTAGGGGGAGCTTCACATCTCCTCTTATGCATTACATAGTGTGTGTTATGTGAATTAGGGCTTAACATCCCTCTTTCATGTAATGCATATGTGTAGGGAAGCTAACTTAGCGTCTTCCTCTTCATGAATGTATATAGCATATAACATCTATTGATCTCTGTTTATTTTCAATTGATATCAAGATGCTTCATTGACATATTTATCTATTGATATCATGTTGTTTATAGTCACCCCTTATTGACCTTGTTTTTTGTTTTAGACAAAAAGGGGGAGAACATTGTTTTATTGTTTTGAATGACTTAAAAAGGGAGAAAGATTTTTACCCCTCATTTTATTGTTTGGATTGTTTAACCCCTTCTTGATCTTTTGTTTGACAAAAAGGGGGAGAAAATTTTGTTTGATTTGTTTTTACTTGAACCCTTTGTTGATGATTGACAAAAGGGGAGAAGTATTTGAGTTTATATGCATGTTTTTTTTTTCATTGCTTAAGGGGGAGAAGTATTTGTCTTCCTTGTTATTTATGCATATATGTTTTTGTATTGCAAATAGGAGAAAAAGAATTTTGTATTGTACTTGTTGCATGTTTTATCTCCATACTTGCATACATATTCATGTGCTTCATTTCCATATCTTATTATTTATGTCTATGCATGAGTTAAGGGGGAGCTTCTTTGAAGCTTAACTTTAATCCATGCATATATAACTCCATGAGTTTTGTCATCATCAAAAAGGGGGATTGTTGGCCCAAAGGCCTTCCACTCTAGTTTTGATGATGATTAACTCATGTAGTTATGTTTACTAATAATCTTGTGTTGTTTAAGTTTCAGATCATTAACCAAGATATTAGTTGGTGATTAGCTTCAACAAGGTGTTTAGAAGCTTTTCATGATGATTCCAGGGCCAAAGCGTCAAGATCACACATTGCCTAGCCCATGGATGGAGTTTGGAGCAAGTCTACTTGAAGATGAAGATCATCAAGAAGACTTAGGTATCCATAGTTTAGATAGTGTGTTTTAGATCCATTTGTAAAGTTTTAGTATAGTTGATATGCTCAAGTGCACAACACACAAAAGATTTATGTTTTGGATTTTGGTTTTCATGAATAATAGATCAAAACAAGTTTACATGATTTTTATGTATATTAGATGTGTTCAATATACATACATGGTTTAACTTGCTAGACAAACTTATTTTGACTATCCTATTCATGTATTGAAAAATCAAGTTTGATAAAAATACAAGTGTTGGTTTTTGATAAACTTTACAAGACTCAAAAATGAATTTATATGATTGATATATGTCTTGAAATTTTTATCACAAGTTTGTGTTTCCATATAAAATGATAAAACTATTTTTGGTGATTTTTAAAAGTGTTAAAAGATTTTTAGAAAAATATTTTCCCAGTTTTTTCTGACCCAGTTTCTGTTCCAGGCTTCTATTAGTCGACTAAGTCAACTGACCTAGTCGACTAGGCAGAGGTCGGTCGACCGGGTCGGTCGACCGACGTGCACAAATCTATGCACGTTTGGAGGCACTGGACGGTCGACCGCTCGGGTCGACCGGAGCACTTACAGTGCTCTCTGTTTGTTTCGGTCGACCGGCCGGTCGACCGCAGTTGCCCAACGGTCATATTTCTGACCGTTGGCGGTCGACCGGGCCGGTCGACCGTTACCTGTCAGAGCTGCCAGCTCAGCTCTAACGGCTAGTTTTCTGATGGGCCTATAAAAGCCCCATCTCTTTGGGTTTTTGGCCAAGTTTTTTAGAGCAAATTTTTCCTGACTTCTTCAGTGTTTTAAAAGAGTTTTCAAAAGAGTTTTAAGTGCCAAAAGATTAATCTTAATTGTTTTTAACTGTTTTGTTATTTTCAAAGAAAATAAGCTTTTGGGAATTGATTTCTTGTTCTTTATCTCCATATCATTTTGGTATTTTCCCAAGAGATTTTCTTTGATCAAAACACTTGTGTTTTCCACACTTGAGCTATATCCTCTATCCTATTCTATTAGGATCTTGTATTTGTGGAAAAAGGAAAGAGGTTTATGGTTGAGATATACCACTTATTGTAAACCCTTGATTTCTTGGTTACTCCCTCTTTGGTAGAGGTTGAGGTTGTGATTTGGGTTGTTAGTTTGCTCCTTGGTGTTTACTCCCTCTTGGTGAGGTGGAGTTGGTTGTTGGTTTGTATCCCTCAAGTGTGAGGTGGATTGGTTGTTGTATTGGCTACGGGCCTACCCCTCGGTTGTGAGGTGGTTGTTTGAGAGAGGAGTTCGGTACTCCATTGTTGTAAAAATCCTTCTCGGTGAAGGTTCCCTCGGTGGGAGTCCTCGGTGGACGGTATAGTGGATTGGAATCCTACACGGTGGTGTAGGCGGGGATGTAGAGCAAGGTGCTCGAACCTCGAAACATATCATTGTGTTTGCGTTTGATCCACTTGCCTCTAAACTCTCTCTTTACATTTGTGCAAAGCATTATACTTCATTCTTATCATACATATCTATTGCTTGTGTTGCCTTGCATATATTCCTATTGCTATTCATTCTTATTTGCTTGGCTTGCTTGTGTGTGTGCCTAACTTATACTTAACCAACAAGAGCTTCACATAGCACCTCAACCCATTCGAGGGGAATCAAGAGGAGTTAGTCCAGAGCCCTTCACGGGGAATTCGCTACACTTGCTGTGTTGTATTAAGTTTGTGCAAGATTTGCATTAGATTTCGCATTTAGCGCACTTAGTTTTGCATTTAGTTTTAGATTAGCACAAACCCTATTCACCCCCCCCTCTAGGTGTTCCCTTTTCACTTCAAACTCCCAAATGAATAAATATGCGTCCTCATAATCCATACCATGAAATCTAGGAAGGGTGTTTATAAATTGGGATTTTAGCTCAAAATTGTTACCATTGGTCCTGGTAACTGGAAGCAGGAGGGAAGTAATGTTCTCATCGGGTAAAACTTGTCCTGAAGTGACACGTGGTTGGCCATGATTGGAATTAACTCATGAGGTGGTGTGGGTGCAAGTGGTGTGTTCCTTACTAACCTTGATGAAATTGGATCCCTGGACCACTCTTGCATGCACAACACAAATAATGTTCACCCAACAAACAAACTTAAAAAGAAAAATAACAAACAAGAAAAAAGAAAAACAATCTCCAAGCCTAGTCTTGGATACCTAGACCTAGATGACTTCTAACTGGGCGATTTCTTGGGGAGGTTATTGTATAAATCCGACCACAAGCTAATCAGCCAGGTAGAGACAAAATACGATGGGAGGTATCCGCGCATAAGCAACGGGTCTTAATTATACCAAACCATAGTATTTTTGAGGCTTAACCTTTTAATCTCCTACTTTAGACACTGATTTCATAGGAGTAAGATTCAAAATAAGTTTCACCCTCGGTTAATCTCCTAATGAGTCCGGATGTCCCTATAGGCCAGCATCTATCAATTTTTAAATTATGCTTAGCATTGTGAGTGCTTGGAAAGTTGGTTTTGGGATAAGAAGGGTGATAAAATTCTCACCTTATCTTATTTATTTGGGTGATGCCCTTAGAATCTATTTGTGCAAACAGAATATATCAAACAAGATTCACTCAAAGCGGATAAATCACCTAAGAGTGAGTCATATTCTATATGCTATTCTCACGCACCTTGCTCAAACACTCTTCAACAGTAAAGTAAAGGAATTGTAAAGACACGTACCCTATGATGCAAATGTCTAAAGAAATTTTTAACTTTCAACAAGCTTTGTACTATTGGTTTATTAGCAGAAATATAGTGTGGCATACAAGAAAACTAATTGTTGCAGAGAGCTAATTTTGGCAAAGCAAGCAACCTGCAAAAAAAACTTATCAGTAATGCACGCGGCAAAAGCCGCGGAAATGCGACAAGTTTAAGGGTACTTGGTCTCTGCTTTGTAGAGCAGAGACCCAAAATCACTTATATGTCACTGCAGCTGATATTTCCTTGCTTCCAACACTTGTAACTTGAACAGAAAAGGAAACATTCAGATTGAGAAGACAAAGCTAAAACCGTTACCCTCCCCTGCAATGGCGTCAAAAATTCTGCTCAGAATCAGAGAGTGTATTGAAATGATACAGGCACCAGAGTTAAGAGTTCATTATTAATGTGAGTTATGTCCTTCAGTAGTTGTGCTTTTGAGTCCTTCTGAACTATTCATCCTAGCCAAATGGTAAAATGAGTCATATCCAAGAGGAGGGAGAGCGATAGAAGCTTTGTCCGGTTCTTACTTTATTTTCTTCTAAATATGATCCTTCTTGTTTCAGTAAAATAAAAGAAAGAAAGAAGAAAAAGTGTGAAATCGATGATGTGATTTGATTGTAAGTAAGAAAGCAAGTGAAAACAAAAAAGAAAGAAATGTGGATTTGAGAAAGTGATGATTGAAAACCAAAGAAAAGTGAAGAGAAGGTTTAAAGAAATTATAAGAAAGTTTTAAAAGAAGTTTTAAAAGAAATCTTTGAGAAAAGAAGTGCAAAAAAAATTTTGAAGAAATTTTGAGAAGTTTCTAAAGGAAAATTGCTTGAAAAGTTTTAGTTGTAGAAAATGGAAAAGATCACACGGCTAACCTTCTACTAATGTACCCCAATAACCGTTACTTGCTTGAAGATAGGGCCTCACAATAGATCCTTGGCCTTCCTGAGTCTTATGCATTAAGAACTAGTCATGTGTGTTCTAATTGAAACACACCTAAAGGAGGGTGAATAGGTGTACAAGCTAATCGAATGCAAATGATGCAGAATTAAAACTATTTATTCAAACTAAAGCTATTAAGCTAACTACAAAGTATAATACAAGAGTGTAGCTGAATTTTCAATGAAGGGCTCTGGACTATCTCCTCTAGGTTCCTCTAAATTAAGAGTTGAGGTGCCACTATGGCTCTCTTGGTTGAATACAAGTGTGAGCAAACAATCCCAAGCATATATTCAATTGATCACAAGTATATCAAGCATATAAAGAGATGAACAATATAAGCATGCAAGATACATAAGCACAAGTGAGAGAGAGATAGATGAGCAATCGCAAACACGGAGACTTTTTTCGAGGTTCGAGCACACTTGGTCTATGTCTCGGCCTTCACACTATAAAGAATTTTCACTAGAATTGATCCCAATATCACTCGGTACCGTAATATCTACAACAGGTTCATACTAGAACTCTTGGACCTGCAAGTTCCTCACTTGTTCCCGCAAGAATAACACACTCAAGCACACTAGCTTGCCGAGGCTGCACCTCACACCGAGCTCCAACAAGAACTTGTCACAACACGAACCCGTAAGTTTGCCTCCTCAAATACAAAGATGAACACTTGGTAATCTCTACACTTTGATCACCAAAATACTCTCACAACAAAGCTCCTATAGGATAGATATGGCAATGAAAACTCAAGCTTTTGTGAGAAAAACTAGGATAGATTTATGGAAGAAAAACTCAAGAAATCCTATTTGAAAAACAGAAGAGAATCACTCTTGTAAACACTCTTTTTGATATAGAATTTAAGCTCTAAAACTTGTTGGAAAACCTCTAAGAAAGGTAAGAAAAACTGGCTCAAAAACTTTTTCAAATTTTGTATGAAACTAGCCAAAACAGCCCCCTTATATAGAGTTCAGAAATATAGCCGTTGGAGTCAAACTGCAGGCCAGATGACCTGCCAGTAGATCGACCGTCGACCGGCCAAATGGTATGACTGTTGGGGTTGCCGGTCGATCACCCAGTAGACCGCACCCAGGTCTTGACCTGTCGGTCGATCGGTCAGTCGACCAAGGCAAGATCAGAGAGCAAAGCTCTCTGGCCGGTCGATCCGGCGGTCGACCGGAAAGTGAACTCTTTGGATCGATCGACTGCCCAGTCAACCGGCCCTCAAGGCAAGGCTCATGCACATATCTATGCACATCAACTGACCTCTCGGTTGACTGACTTCTGGATCGGTCGACCGGTCGGTCGACCGCCAGAAGTCAGGTTAGGAATTTTGGGGATTAAATCTTGTCTAATAAACTCCTATAAATCTCATAAAATCTACAAAAATAAGTTCATTGAAATATTTTGAAGTATAATATGTGTGATCAAAATCAACAAATATTACAAATTTTTTGAACCATTTTTGTGATATAGAAATTTAGCCTTAAACAAAAACCTGTAATTTTCAAAATCAATCTTTAATTTGAAAAATGATTTTTCCAAAACTTCTCAAATACGAAAACAAGATATTCTAAACACTTTTGAAGCTTAGTGTGTATGAATATGCTCTAATACACATGCAAGATGAAATATCTATGTTTTTGATAATAAGCTCTAAAATAGTTTTGATAATCACAAAACTCAACACATGATATAGAAACATCAAATAAGTTTTTCAAACATTTGAACCAACATGTGTATGGATGAAATTCAAAACACATATAAACTATATTGTAACGCCCCGATCCCGGCGATACGGGTCGTCACTGCAACGTATATACTAAGTCCGAAGTACCTTCCCGTATATACGCTAAGCATCAGTACAGACAAGAATCAGAGTACGGAAGCATATGGTGCATTTTACATTCCAACACATATATATATATACAATTACAGAGTTATCACCAGAGGTGATGAAATATTTACAATAATAATACATCACAGATATGCGCAAATGCGAGAGTACAAGAGATATACATACAGGAACAGCATAAAAGGCGCTCACATACAAGTATACAAGGAATGTACAAGTATGAATAGAAAAAGGGCACTCACGAGTTTGCTAAGAGGAACCTCGAGAGGCATACAAGGGGCCTGGAAGGATGGAGCTCTGAAAGGTCGGCTGGAGGTCCACGCCACCTCTGCGCTACTCTGAGCAGCAAAGGGGGAAATTCACACGCTCCGGGCTCCATAACCTG